>PVIU01020217.1:0-14142 GCA_004026605.1 Ondatra zibethicus
GCTCTCCTCCCCTCCCCATCACCAGCTCTCCTCCCTCCACTCCCCTCCCCATCTGGTGTCCCACCACCCCCAAGAGAACTGTGGGATCCTGGGAAATCAAGGCACCTGGCACACTGCACCAAAAACATATAGTAGGCATGGAAAGCTCTGCCCGTTGGGCTAGCAGAGCATCTTTGGTATTGTAGGCCCAGGCAGAAAGGTAAAATTGTGCTTACAGAGGCAAAAAGGCACTGCTCACAAAAGGAGGTCAGAATGCCCTTTGCCTAGCAAGCCTTCCACAGTGGAATCTACAGAAATTAAATGTCCGGGTGCTGCTGACTCATCCTTTTCAGCCACTGAATGGGGTGTCCCAGCTTGAGCCCACAAGGTGCTTTATAAGATTCACATTAAAAATAAATAAATCTGAGGATGGTTTTAAACATCCATTTATTTGGCTGATGAGTGATTATAAACTCTTTCAAGACGCAGAGCAAATAGCTTGGCTTTGCAGTAAATGTGTTTGGAATTTTCAAAAGATAAAACACTGTGGGGGGAAAATATCTGCCCAAGAATTAAAGGGATTCCCTTGATTCACAATATAGAGTTTGTATTCTAATGTTCATCAATATCATTTTCTGTACAATTGTTTTCTGAAATGGAGGCAACGCTCTTAGACTAGTAAAAACCTCAAAGTGGGAAAAACACACAGACTTAACAGGCAGGAAAGGTTAGACAGAACCCAAGGCCAAGTCCAGTCCGGTATCACTCCAAAATAGGGTGCTTTCCAGTCAACAGCAATGACAAGTTATCAGTTCAAGGCATTTCCTGACACATGACACAATGACACCGTCTTGAAATAACGCTACCTAAAAATTCACCTGTCAATAAATAAATCCTTAGAAAAAAAACAACATTGAGAGAAAGGGTGCCAAGAGCCCCCGCCTTGGAGACACTACAAGAGCTCTGACAGCGGCATCAGTGTGGAATGAAGAGCTATGGGCTCCAGCAACCCAGGCACCACCAGCATCCAATGGTCATGATCCAGCAGACTGTAGGCTCCAGCAACCCAGGCACCACCAGCATCCAATGGTCATGATCCAGCAGACTGTGGGCTCCAGCAACCCAGGCACCACCAGCATCCAATGGTCATGATCCAGACAGACTGGAGGCTCTGCCTTCCTTCCCGAGTAACACCGTCACCTTCACTAATAAACAGCAAGCAGTCACTGTAACCAAAGATGAACTGGATGTGACCCTAGCCTTAAGAGGCCACAGGCAAGGCACCAGCCCTGACAAACCCCTGCAATGCGGCACCTGTGCTGAGGCAGCCCCTACTTACTCACACATGCAACGTACTGCTGCAACTGCAAGAAATGCATGCGAACCACAAGTGCCTGGCAATGGGTGCAAGCAATTACATTCTCGACCCCTGCATTATCTAGCGCGCTGATGTCTGAACTTCTCCCATCCTGATCAACTGTAAGGCCCAGAGACACACTGTTCATGTCTCTATGCACAAGCAGTGCTGCACACTGGAGTCTTGTAAAATAAGCAGCAGAATCGGATTTCAGCCAGAGAAACAATTACAGCATCACTGGAACGTCTATTCTCTCTGAAGGGAAACTTCTCCAGCTCTGTAGACATCAGTTCACTCAGGGAAGTCTCCCAGCTTTGGCAGTAGATGTTCAAGTCTCAATTTCTTGTTGGAAATAATCCCTGCTCCAAGAAGCTATTCAAAAAGTAGTCAATGTGAGACATATACATAGCCATGTTCTTTCAAAATGAATCAGGCGTATATAGGGTGTGTCAGGCTAAAGGCAGGATCACAAGGGCCAAGACACACACCTGAATCTCCATAGACTTGGGCAGGTGGAAGATGCTGTCGAAGTAATAAAATACCTATACTGGCAAGTGTTTAAAAAAGAAAATAAATAGAAAAATAAAAAAAAAAACAAAGGAGTGTGACTCTGTCCCTTTTTTCCAGTTTTATCTTTTAGTGACTGGTGACCCCAAAGGCCATACATACGCTAAACACATTATCTACCACTGCTGCGGCTCCAGCCTCCAAAGGAACACTCTGCACTATGATACTGCTCTGGTGTCTTTGAGGCGAATGCATTGTCATGTCCCACACATGACAGTCCAGACATGGAGTAATTAACCATCTTCTACACCACACCTATGTGATATTTTCAGCTTCCTTCTACCATTTGGAAGGTGGTTGTTTTCTGAGCGGTTCCTTCTACCTGGCGGCTTTACATGGAGGAAAGGTACGTTAAACAGTCACAAAGTGAGGAATCACGAGACAGAAAAATGCCACTTAGCTCTTTTCTCTGAGTACCTAGCGTAACTGCACCCACTTGACTCCAAAGAGCAGTTCTCAAACACCTCCACTCAGTGTGGACACGGGAGGCGGTCCACCCATCGGGCTCTAACACTAGTACACTGTACATCCCCCCAAGGGGTCCCATCCCATGGGCTGGGTCACTTCTTAGATACGTACTGTACTGCCACTACAGTTGACAAGTAACACCCAACTTTGACAGGGATGCTACAGGTGATGCTACCTTTTTGCTTATCAACTAGTTCTCCAGTTTCCTCATGATGAAAAGCCTTCCAAAGACCAAGCCATGCAAAGGGCCCTCCTCCAATCTCCAGAACCCAATCTGAGATGGGCCTTCAGCTGACTGTCACCTCCCCTTCCCAGGTTGGCACACCTGCAAGCTCTGCAAGGAGAGGCCTGGATCCTGGCTCTACCTCAGTCTCTCACCTGACCTTTACAAAGCCCCTACACTTCTTGGGGCTTCTCAGGACGGTTCCTGCAATGTGGATTCTGCCCAGTGTGCTTCAAGAGGTCTGAATCCTGACCCCTGGGCCTCATTAGCACCACACCTATGCTGATCCCTGGGCAAGCACTCTCCTCTTTCTTGCTTTTATTCAATTCCTACTGATTCTTGAAGGCCAAACTTCCTCTATGTCTTCCTCCAAACAGGCTACAAAAAAGAGGACAGGAGGTAGGGAAAGGGGGAGAGGAAAAGAGAGGGAGAGGGAAGGAGGAAGGGAGAGAGGGAGAGAGACAAAGTGTACAAGGAAAACACTAGTGTACCTAAACAGCAAGGCAGACACTCATAAAAAGAATAACATTTATTATCTAACATTCACCACTTTGCCTTTTGAGGTTTTCCTCATTTCATATCAATGCTGTCACAGAGTCATGCAAAGTATTTTTTGTTTTTACTGTGCTAAGGTTTGATATTTAGGCAAACATTTTTCAGGACACTGAAGAGGGTAGGCAAAGAGCCAAGCAAGAATAAGGAGGGCCATTTCTCTCTCTGTTCAAACACTGTTTCTCGCAGACTACTTCTTTTAGCCTGCCTCTGGCTCCAACAAGCTACAGTGTCTCCAACTAAGAGGTTTAGTTAATCCATGCTTTATGTCAGAGACTGTTTACTGGAGAAAATTTTAATAACTGTTCTGTAGATACCTTTTTATTTATTATTTATTTATTTTTTTACTGTAATAGAGTTTTAATGAAAAACAGTTCTGTTTCCATGAAGAGTCAATAAGAACATAGCACTATCTTCCAATTTGGCAAGTGTCTTTGGTTCATGGAAGGAGGAAGCAGTTTAGCCCGTTCATCTGCACCAGTCAACTACAACAGCCTAAGAGCATCCAGGCTCATACAGGCAATGCCCTTGGGGGAAGAGATGTTTAAATGGCCATTTAGGTGCTTGTGGGCATTCTTGGGTGCCACGCCCAAGCTTGACACACAGTAATCTTTTGAAGGTTTGCTGCAGTGTGAACCAGAAACCATATCCGTGAACTTTTGTTCTATCATTTTTGACACAATTTACATTTTTACATTTAATTGTGTAAATGCAAACTCTGTAAAAATGATAGAACAAAAAAATTACATTTACACAATGGAGTACTACACAGCTGAAAAAATAACAACATCTTGAAATTTTCAGGCAAATGGACAGAGCTAGAAAACATCATATTGAGTGAGTAACTCAGACCCAGAAAGACATATACCATATGTATTCACTCATAAGTGGCTTTTAGACAAAGCAAAGAAAAATCAGCCTACAATTCAAAACCCCAGAAAACCTAGACAACAGAAGGGATCCCTAAGAGAGACATACATGAATCTGATCTCCTGAGTAAATTGGGAGAGAGGGATCATGAGAGAGGGTAGAAGGGGATAGGGGGAGAAAGGGAGATGAGCTCAATAAAAACAATAATAAAAAACTTTTTATTTCTAAAAGAACAAACATGCCATACTAAGAAAGATGATGAAGCCAAAAGATAAATTTGCCATATTTATTACGTACAGTTTGAGATCAGATAAAGATTTAACATTATATTTTGTTTCTGAATTAATGTCTTCTATACATCACATATATTTTCATATTCCATTAATAAATTTTTAAGACAGATTAAATCCCATATTCCTTTTTTATAACTTTGACATTTGTTTATTTTGGTTTGGCCTCTCACTACCAAAATTAAGATAGTCGAGTATATAATAGGTGGTAGATTAAAAATCTGGCCCCAATTCTTCATTCCACCCTGAATATAGGTACTGTGCCTGATACTATATAGTTCCAGCTCATTCCCTTGCATGGGTCAGGCCAGGGGAGGACCTGTTCTAATCAATGGAGAGGAAGAACAAACTTGAGACAAGCAAAGGTTAGACGTGTACTTGTTGGGGAAATAGATTTGGGGAACCTCTTAGAGACACAGGAACACATTCAGCTCGTCTCCAAGCCGAGGAGAACGAGGTACCTGGAGCGATGCCACCTCATGGATGGAGAGTAGAACACTGGTGGTAGGAAGGAGAGAAAAGTTTAACTGTGGGGAGGGGCGAGATGGTGTCAGGAATGGGATAACTAATTCTAAGGATGTCTGAAAAGGCCATATGGAAATGTAGATTTTTATAAGCTTCCTGGTTGATTTTAATGGGAGTTATCCTATATAATGTATTATGGTCAGCGCCATATGCTGCCAAATAAAGAGACCAGTATCAGATATGACATACCTCCCTCAAGTTGTTGGTCAAGCCTGTCCTGGACATACCACACTACACAGGCTATTGACACTGTTCCCAGTTTCTCATGAGAACCTGATGATATGACCAGATGGCTGGAGACACCATCCATACACATTGGTCACAGTACATGGAGTTAGCATGTTAGCACTGATCAGAAAGCTTCCTCCCTGTAGGCTAGCCCTGACAGTACTGGAAGGTGTTACACAGGCTTCTTGCAGGAAGAGGGTAATCACCAGTCTGACTCAGCTGTGAACTCTGTGAACTACAATAATTACTACTGTGCCAAGACATGTCCACTGGTATTAACATTATGGAGGCAACCAACTACTTTCTGATTGGATTTAAGGCCCACTTCACAAGAGGAAACATGCATGGTACTCTAAATCTGACCCAAAAAATGTGGTCTGGGTACTCTCAGGCCCAGGGTTGAACTTACTACTATTCTATAGCTTTGTATATGAACACCGTTATCAAACTGCCCTCTAAATTTGCAGAACTCTGCCAGGAGTTTAGGACAGATCTCAGACCTCCTCAGAGAAGCCTGTTTCTGTAACAGACAATGGCTAACACATAAACTCACAACTGGTCAAAATGCAGTGAATTAAGTGACGGAGGAGGGCTCAGCCACAAACGGGACAACTATGACCTCACCCCTTCCCCAAAGCTCAGGACATGTGGAAGGAGGCAGAAAGGCAGGATGAGCCAGAGGTAGGAAGACTGCAGCAGAGCAGCATCTTTCGGACGGACACGACAGGACCCTGCACTCATCGACTCAGAGCAGCTCCGTCTGACATTCTACATGCAGTGCAGAGGGGCTTAGGAGCCTGGTCCCAGCCCTAACTCAAGAGTTACGGGCAGCTGGGTGAGCGTGTGGGATGCAGAGTGTTTTCTTGAAGGGTGTGTATCTGGTAGATCAACCGCGTGGTGATGTCCCACACTCAGACGTAGGTGGCCAGCACAAACTAGAGTAGACGGAAAGAGGAGGAAGGGGTGGAGAGCTAGTGAGATGGGGGTGGATCAAAGAGGAGTTAAGGGGGGATGTTGAGGGTGAATATGATCAAAAAAATACATGATATTCTCAAAGACTAAAATAAAAATTTTAACTACAGAAAAAACCAATCTCATGAATGTAGGAAGAAACAATGCCACCTCAGCCCAGCTTTACACAATCTCCTCAATCCTCCCACAGTTGGGAAGAAATGTCTGTGGTTTAAAGCATATTTGTTACAAAGTAGCACATGGCAATGATTAGCTGACTGTACATTTCAAAGGCACATTAACTAAGTCATTTCTTTAGTACTTAAAAAGAGTTGGGGCCAAACATATACATTAACTATCTTTCCATACTTTTAAATATAAAGAAAATGCATTCAGAAAGATAGCACAAATTAGAGATAATTTCAACTGTATAATGTGTACAATAAGAAAATGGTGATATATTTGTCTTTTTTCCAATAAATCATGTCTATTAAAATCTATAGTCCCTTAAACAATTAATGTGAACATACAATAATTTTGATCTTTCCTAATCAAACACGGTCACAAAAAAATTAAGACAAAATTACCTATTATTTGGCAAAGAATTGATCTTTAAAATACGTTTCTACACAAACCTACTTCAGCAAGAAGTCTCCAGAAATGAGCACCTCAGTCTCCCTCTGAAGAAAGGAGCACTGGCCAAGTCTTCAAAACACAGCATATTTCAAAACCCAAAACTCGATGCCACGAAGAAATCTGGTCACAGTTGAGAGCACTGTGTCAACACAAGCAAGCTGTGGGATGTCCTCCGCACCGTCCCCATGCCCTGCACTGACATACTCACTTTCCATCGTTCCCTTGTTTAAAAATGTCAGGGCATGTCCCTTCCTACTCCCAAACAAACCAAGCCAATGTGTTTAAACCGCTGTGTACACAGACGACTTTTAGAAGCTCACAGAAATACAGACAAGCCAGAGCATTCCTACTGACTTCCGTTATATTAAGGAAAGTAGCTGTTAAATATGGATGGCTAGGTACTTCAGGGACGCACCATTGAGAATCTGTCTTGGATATTATTGAAAGTTTATATTTTTATAATTTTTTTACATGGAATGTCAGATGTTTCTTTCAGTTGCTTGATGTTTGGAATTATTTTGTGGCTTTTTTTTAAATATTGAAATCTAGCATGAGTCCCTGGAGATATTTTTTATATCTACAGTAACTTTATGTGAAAATATATAATCTGTGCAAGTTTACACATGTTATGGTTCATGTGTGTGGTTTTTTCTGATATGTTGTTCAATTGTTGACAGTTCTGAAAAATTCTAATAAAAATGTAAATATATAAATAAAAAAAATATGAATACTAACACGCAAATAGATTTCTTACTGAGGCTTGCTTCAGTCTTCTCTGACCTCTGGCTAACACTTCCTGAGCCCTGGGGAGGGGGTGTGGTAAGGGCTGCACCTTTTCGGGCTGAGTACTCCATCACTCACTCTGAACATTGACCAGCTGTCAGTTTATGCCTAGCTAGCCACCGTCTGCTGCACATAGAGCTGCAACTGCTATTGCAGTTAGTTATAAAATATTTTAGTCTTGCTCAGTTATTCACGGCAAAAGTTGCAAAGAGACCATGACTCCGGGTCAAGTGTAAATGTTGTGATGAGCCTCAGAGAGTGACATCACTCATGGCTCCTGGTATGCCCGTGGGTGCCACACAGACCGCTCCTCTTCCCAAGGCTGTGCTCGAGCAGCTGGATCACAAGACTGGGAAATATTTAAAATAAAACTGCATACAAAGTCAGGGTCACGTTTTAACCGCACAGTAGCAGCTAAAGAAGGTCAATTACACAAAAGTGCTTCTGAGCCGCTCAGTAGAAGTGGCATTTGCCACAACCAACTCTTCAGTGCCACAGAAGCATGCTGCCCAGAAGTTAATGTGCTGTGAGCCATTAACCCACTGGCTTCATGAGGAAAGCCACCCTGGAAGTACAAACACACATTACCTTGTCGATTAGCAAACAGCGTACTAGACTTAAATGGCCACTGGGAATCGGCTAACGTATATAATCTTAATGAAGGGACAATACTATCAATTATTCAAGAATTGAAGCACATCCGAGATCCACCCCCATCTCTCCATTTGTAAATTCTTGAAATACAGAAAGATAATAGGAATTTGTAGTCATAGTCAGAGCCACAGCTCATAAACTATAAATGACTTAGACTTCACCATACAGATTTGAATTGTTTAATATGGTGGCCACTAGCCATTTGAAGCTATTAAAGTTTCAGTTTAAAGTTAAAACTAGTTTATCACAAAGCCTCAGTATGTTTATCCAGTGACCTCTATACAGGCTGGCTGCCATGTACGGGGTCTACTAGACAGCATACACGTCTGTTTTCTACCATGTCAAATAAAAGGGTTGTTGAAATCACATGGCCAATCAGAGGAAGAGTCCTAGTTCAAGTATATCCTCGAGATTTCCTGAATCGAACACGTTTTGAACACACTGAGTTCCTTGACATAATGCCAGGGCTAGAACACATTCCCAAGCTCCATATCTTTCTCTTTCTCTCTCTCTCTCTCTCTCTCTCTCTCTCTCTCTCTCTCTCTCTCTCTCTCTCTCTGTGTGTGTGTGTGTGTGTGTGTGTGTGTGTGTGTGTGTGTGTGTGTGTTTGAAAACGTCCAGCCCCACCCTGACTGGTGATCAAGAAAATGTTCTGTTTCCTTTTGAGGGGAAAAACGTTCTGGCATCACATATTTTTTGCTCGAGGCTGACGCATTTCCTCTAGAGACACACTTCAGAATTTACAAGGCAAGTTACTAACAAAGTGTGATTCACCCACAAAAACTCATCCTACAAACAACTTCCAAATACAGATCCTGCAGATGCCAAGCACGCACCGATGAAACACAGTGCCACGTTGTTGGTAAGAGACAAAAAGTAATACTTCTTCACATATGTGTTTAAAGATAAAACAGTAAAGCATTTTGATTAAAAGTCAGAGGCAAACATAGATGTCCATTACTAGTCCAGAGGCAAAACAAGAGATATCCATTATTATTTTACTCACTAGTTAGAGAAGTTCCAGCCTAATCAATAAACCTGCAATAGATGTGTGAGTGATGGACTGCTGCTAAGGGACACAGAGCCAGCGCTGGTGCGGTCAACATGATGACAGTGGGTCAGGGGGACAAAGCCACCAACCCCCCAAACAGAAGCAATTCTGCAGGAGGAGACCCTTGGATAAACAGGAACACAATGAAGAAAGGAGCACTGTGCACTGGGAAATCAGACCACATGTCAGTCACTGGGAGCTATCTGGAAAGAAAAGAAAGACGAAAGAAAATGTGTTTCCCACAACACGCTTCAGAGCATTCAAGAGGTAAATATGAACAGAGTTTAAAGGGGAAAACGTGATTCCCCGTCTTATTAGTGAGTCAGGAATATTCTCATAAACACAACAGTACAGGCTGGACCACTAATACATAAAAGTAGTCCCTGTGCTGCTGTGCCCAGGTGAGGTGACCACACCACCTGCAGATGCAGTGAAGGCCCAGAGAGGCGCTGGGAGGAGAGAGATGCGAGCTTGGCATTGTCTGATTAGAGCTGTGGGAATTCTTTCCTAATTTTAGGAATTAAAGCAGAAACAAACTTTTCAAGTTAAAAATTTCCCCAAGTATGTCTTTAAGCCAGTTTTGTACTTTACATCTGCACTCAGGTGTCCTGTGGCATCTGTTTAAAAACAGCGGGCTTTCCTTTGTGCCCTGAACCCTGTCTCCTGTAATCATTTCTAATAATCTGTTTCTAAATAAAACTTCGTGCTCTACTTAGGTCCAAAGAGAGATACTTGACGCCCAAGCACACTTTACCTGTATCTAACTCACTGACTCTTCATAGAGAACACACGGAGGAGGGGACACTGAGACGTGTCAGGTAGCAGAGCTGCGACAGAAGGAACACTGCCTTTGAGGCCTAGCTCAGAAGAAGTCGTCTACCTGGTGGTAATGGCCCAGAAGAAGTACCACGTTTAGGAACTACAAGTCTGAGAAATGCACACGCCATGCAGAGTGCTGTCTCAGAACAGGTTCTCAGAGCACTGACAACAAATCAGGGCCAAAGCACCTGTGACCAGTGTGCAGCGCAGCAAGCATGGAGCAAGAAAGAGGGGGTACACTGGGAGATGGCTGAAAGACAGTGGAATCAGAGGGACTGCTTAGCCAAGGGCCACATGCTGTGACAACCTTGCAGAGTTGACACAGGGGTGTCCAAACTAAAGCAGATGTTCACTGAACCTGCAATCTCACTTTCGTTCCTTGTCTAAATTTCGGCTTCAAATATAACAAAGCTGACTGAAGCTCTTGTTTTGAGGTCTTACATTCAAAAGACAGAATCATTTAATGTCTTTAGACCTCTGTCTTTTATCAGTAAGTCTGAATCAGGTTTCTCAGAGTATAGGACTGAGGGACCCTTCACCTGCCTTGAGAAATAGGCAAACCAGAGAAGGCTGTGTTCTTTGGGTCTATCCCACAGAGTTCCAGAAAGGCCACTAAGTCAGCCACATGGAGACAGCATGATAGGTTATAGGGAAGAAGGATCTGGAATTCTCCATCACCACCAAAAAAAACAAACAGGGAAGGGAAATGCCCAGTCTAAACTGAAAATAAAGGACATTAAATAATAATGAGTGCAAAACAAAAATATCTCTATTATCAAAAGAAGACTGGGTTCTTAGCCCAAGAACTTATGTAATCCTTTAGAAAGGCATCACACACACACACACACACACACACACACACACACACACACACACACCGCTCACACAGACACTCAGAGTAAAGATGACCAGCAAAGAAGGGGGGAGGGACGACTCCTGGAGCTCAGTGTCAACAAAGGCTTCACAGCTGAGCCAAAAGACCAGAAAAGTGCAAGAAGGGGCTCCAATCTCCAAGAAAAGCAACCGATGAAGCCGAATAGGGAACAACCTGTATCCCCAACTCCCTCAGACAGGCTTTCTGTTGTTTTACTTTTTTAAACATAATTTGTAAGTTATTGCTTGTAGCAAGTTGTCGAACAAAAGAGGATACACAGCAGGGTTCACAGCAGGAAGAAGTAAGACAGAACCGCCCTCACTTTCTGTCATCCAGGAGGTTCACACACCCAATGGCATCCAACCTCACAACTCTCAAAGTTTGTCAGTACTAAGGACATAGGCATGCACTCAGCTCTGTGGGACATGTCCTTCCCTGCTGGTCAATCTTCCTGTTTCAACAGCAAGACTAGAATCTCCTATACCACACGTGGCCCCCTGTACTTCCAACCTCCAATCCAGCAGGGAGTGCACCCTCTAGGACTAGTGGGCCTGGTCCCCTCTCTAACGAACCTGCGCATGCCAGGAAGGGGCTCGTGAGCACAGTCTTGGGGACACACACAATGTTAAGAAGCAGCTGACATTTTGTCAGTGCCCTGACTTGAACTGCATTTCCAGTTAAGGTGGAGCAAACTGACAACTGTCATCATCTGCGGATCTCACACAGATGATGCCTTTGGGACAACAGAAGGACACAGGAAACCATACTACACTCTACAAAAACCACAACCCCAGTGGCTTCAAGACAGACCACTGGTGAGAAGAGTCATCTCATGGCACAGAGACAGGCCAGACTCAGAGCCCTGGCCAACGCCAGTCAACACAGAATGCTGTATTGGAAATAAGGCTTTTGTTTTAGCAAAACATCATTTGCCACACTCAGTTGACAGTGAGATCCAAATTTATCAAACTTTGTAATTTTGTATTTCATCACACACTGGCTTTTCTATACAGCAGTAAAAGAGAGACAAGCATAACGTTTCCTATAAACCTAAACAATTTTTTAAAAAAAGGAATTTAAGTCAACATTCAGGAGACCCTATATCTTTTACTATCAAAATAGAAAGTACATATATTAAGTTTTCATCACTGTGTCAAACAACTGAGAGAATTTAAAAGGAGGAAACACATTTTGGCTCATGTCTTCTGAGATTTTAGTGCATGGATCCCTGGCTACAAGATTCCCAGGTTCGTGGCAAGGCATGTGGTAGGGAAAGCTGCTTACTCCAGAGCAGTGAGAGAGTGGCACAGGACAACGGAACTCTTCCTAAAGCACATTCCCAGCGACCTACGTCACCCATGCGGGCCCACTCCATCTCTGGCTTGCCCCAGCTGCCAGTACCGCCACCATACTATGCCTGCATTAAGTAGCTAACCCACTGAGGTCACAGCCTACGGGATCCATAAGCCTTTAGCACACAAGTCTTTTAGGAACACACTTGGTATCTAAATGGTGACATACACTAGAATCTATACTGTCCAAGTGATCCCAATGCAAGGCACACGTAGGGAAAAGCAGCATGCATTCTTCTGCTACTCCAAACAGCCACTATGGCAACCGCACTAATGCTGGCACTGCCCTCAGCTGGCCTGGCCTATCATGAAGCTTTAAACTGTAGGGAGCAGGGGATACAAACTAGCCAACGCAGAATAGTGGGAGAGCTGCAGCAACACAAGGAATAGCAGGCAGGAAACTATTCAATATTAACTCAAAATAAAGGAAACACTTCTTTGGAATCCAGGAAACCTAACACTCAGCTTTTTGTCTCTGTACACCCTTCCCAAATTGGGTTTTCACTCTGTTCTTGTCTTTTAATGGAAACACTGGCAAAGGGTAAAATTGGTTATAATAAAATCATTAGGATGGGCACCTTTATTCATTCTGCCCACTTGACAGATGGTCACTGGCACAAGGTGCTGGGGTCACAGGACAAGACTGGAGCTCCATGGGACAGACACAATAAACCAAGTTATAAATTATAAACAAACCTTTGTCTCATGAATTATTTCATGTACTTGTTATGAAAGAAAGCTGGCATGGCCCTGACTCAAAACCTGAAAAGCCTTCCAAGTGCAAATGAGAGTTTCCTCAAGAAACCCCACCTGTTTACAGTTCAAATCCGTCCCACGTCATAGTCCCGTCTATGGATTGGGATCCATCCCACTCCAGTTTCTTGAAATAAGCCAACTTGCCAGGCGGCGGTGGTGGCGCACGCCTTTAATCCCAGCACTCGGGAGGCAGAGGCAGGTGGATCTCTGTGAGTTCGAGTCCAGCCTGGTCTACAAAGCTAGTTCCAGGACAGGCTCCCAAAGCTAGTTCCAGGACAGGCTCCAAAGCCACAGAGAAACCCTGTCTCGAAAAACAAAAAAAAACAAACAAAAAAAGAAATAAGCCAACTCTCTGAAAGACACTGTGTGCTGTATCTCCAACTGGCTCTCTTGCTCTGGTTCAGTCTTCAATGATGCAAACAATTGAATGAATAAGTAAATATACTGTTTCTCAGTCTAAAAGTAAAAAAAAAAAAAAAACAAAAACAGTTTCAAACAAGCGAAGGAGAACACTAAATGTACAAGATGTCAGCTTGGAACTGCAAACACAAACATGTTTATATAAATACGTGTGTGTATATGCATGCACACACATGTATGTACATGTTGCTGTGTGTGTGTGTGTGACATTTCCTAGGAGAAAATGGGAGGCTCTAGAGCAGCAATGGGCTGTGTGAACACCCGAATCCTAGTCTCTGGATATTACTCTCCAGAAAGAAGGGCTAATGCTCCTTGGAAACACATTAGTTTCAGAGACAGAGTGGTTAAAACATTAGCTGAGCCTGAAATACCCTGGAGTGGCACAATGGAAGGAACACCTCGCAAAGGATGGGGCGCGCCAGCAGGGCGCGTGCTGGGGCGACCTCGTTTGCTCATGGCCAAAGCTGAAGCAATCCAAAAAGTGGAGGAAAGTTTTGGGGGGCAGGAAGCAACTTTAAGATTACAACCAGGCAGTAAAATAAATATTAATTAACTCGATTTTCATATAAATGACTGAATAAGTACATACATGGGGGAGATGGAACAGCTCCTCCTCACAGAATTCAAGTTAGGGAACACAAGGGGGGTCACCATCAAGCAAACCTCTCAGTGGTAAGTAACTGTCCTTGGTAAATTCACTGGCAGATGCTAAAACCAGTGAGAGAAAGCATAAAGAGAAAGACAAATGCATACCTGAGACGGTCTTCCCATGATCTTTATCTATTAC
>PVIU01020217.1:14242-34580 GCA_004026605.1 Ondatra zibethicus
TGTGTGTGTGTGTGTGTGTGTGTGTGTGTGTGTGTGTGTGTGTGTGTGTGTGTGTGTGTGTGTGTATAATCTACTTTTATATTATTTATTCTTTATGTCTTTCACATTATGCCTCCTGATCCCCCACACATACCAGACTAAAACAAAATAAAATTTAAGAAAAAAAAGGGGGGGAACATCTCGTTATGGAAGCTGCAGTGTGACACAGGGAGTCACGCAGTGAACCCCTTCATCCATACATTTATACACACAGGCGTTCATTGCAAAGAATCATTGGTGTGCTTCAAGGCCCCTGGTCTCCGCTACACCATGGACCCTGGGCCCTCATTGGGGCTCTTCCTTGACATCCTGTTACTAACCTGTGTAGTGGAGACCCTGCAGCCCTGGGACAGCAGGACTGACCCCTCCCCCTGCCCTGTGCTCTAGTAGATGACAGATGGAGTGGGTGTTGGGGTGGGCCAACCTGTAAGCCTGGTTCTGGGCCTGGATAGTTGCAGGGTTGGTCAGCCCACCAGCTCTGTCCTCACCAGGGTGAGCTCTCCAGCACTGCCCTAGCTAGCTCACCCTTGCAGCAATGAGCAAAGGACAGGGCCAGTTCTCCTATTTTCCATGTCCTCAGGGTAGGTTCTCCCACACCTACACCTTCAGGGCCAGCTCTACTGTGTTGCCCAGGTAAGGTGTATGGGCCGCTCTGGTGTATGCATCAGTGCTGCGGCCGATGAGGGGCAGGGTCAGCTCACCTGCTCTTTTCTACCTGCCTCAGGCGTTGGTGGTCAGGGCATCTCCCCCTCACTCCCCACCCAAGCTGCCACATGATAGATGAGCAACGGGGACAGCTCTCCCATGGTCACAACTCCGGAGCTCACTCCCCCACACCTCCACCAACAGGGTCAGATCTACCATGCTGCCCAGGGGAGGTGCAGGGTCCACTCCCTTGCCCACCACAGGTGGCGGCAGGGGGGAGGCATCTTTCCCTCACCCTCACACACCAGACCATGGGGAGGTGAGGCCTTATGTTTTTGAAGTGGTAAAAACAGTAAGACTGCATGTATCTCTGTATTTTTATTAAACATAAACATTATAAACAGCAATTCTGAGTGCTTTTTTTAAAAAAGTATGTATAATTATAAAAGTATTATTTCACCCTCTGTGTAAGTGACGTTTGCATGTGTGTACAGTTTCCTGAAAGGGTCCCCAGAGCTGCAGGAGAGAAAGCAGGGCTTCAGGAAGGAGCTGTCGGTGGCCAGAAAAATAAAAAGGGGCTCTGAGGACTGATCAGCCCTTTTCACAATTGTATTTTCGGAGTCTTCAGCAATGAATACCCTAAAGCTTATTTTTAACGTAATGGCTGTTTAAGAACTAGAAAGTGCTTCGACTTTTCCACGGCTGCACAGGTGCCCTGGTAGCAATGTTGACCTCTCCTCCTGCATCCTTTCCCCAATATCAGCATATGAAGACATGACAAAATAGAACATCTCATTTCTAAAAAGAAAAAAACTGGGGGTGGCATTATATGAAATAAACCCCAAAAGTTTCCAAAGTCTAATAGTTCTTGGTTACAATCAGAGCTCACAGACAAAGCTATCCTTAAACCTTAAATTTATTTTTTTCTTTTGGTTTTTCGAGACAAGGTTTTTCTGTGTAATACTGGTTATCCTGGAACTCACTCTATATACCAGGTTGGCCTCAAATTCACAGAGATCCACCTGCCCCTGACTCCTGAGTGCTAGAATTAAAAGCATGTGCCACCACTGCCTGGCTAATCCTTAAATTCTTAATTCTCTTAAAAAATATAAATTGCAAGACATTCAAGGACAATTAATAGTAAATGGGAGGCAATGGCAAGCAAGTAATAAAAACATCTGCTGAAAGCCCATGTTCTCACGCAGTACAGTGGACAGCACCAAAATCTCAGTGGTAACAGCATGCAGGATACAGTATGGCCCCATCACCCTGATATTTATAAATAAACCACACACCTGTTGTTTAGGTATTTGATCAGCAGTTTCATTTGTGTTATGTTGTTCATTTACTTATTTAGAAAGGCAATGTCTCATGTATCCCAGGTTGTCTGGAACTCATTATGATGACTTTGAACTTGATCTTGCCTCCAGCTCCCAAGAAACTCTACATAAGGCCTCTATCCTGTTCAGTTTGCTACTGTTTCATGTCCAAGCGGAGGCAGTCACCATCCTGGTTTTCCCTCCCAATAAATCTCTTGTGTGAGATTTGTTGTGCAGTGTGACTTTGTGGTATTCCTTGGCTCTTGGTTGCCAGGATACCTTTCCATCCAAGCTGTAATGCTTACACCAAGCCAGTTCATACATTACTGATCCTTTTTTGGGTTAGTAGGCCAGATGAACAATAAAGTGCCTGGGAAAATGGTGGAAACGATGCTTGGTGGGAGTGGCTGCACCTGGTGCTTTCATCTGGCCAGCAGCTCTGGACTTGGAATCTTCCCTGGCCTTCACTATGTTCCTCCGCTAGCACCAAGTCAAGCCCGTCAGTCCCATGAGAGCTCTTGCACCACATTTTCCTTCAAGTGTTATTAAATCAGAATTTCAAACAAAAGACTCCTGGCCCCTTAGGTAAAAACTAAAAGTAATCTTAAGCCTCATAACTGTCTTACAATGCTGGAGTCCCACAGGAGAGACCAACTATCTCCCCCCCAAAGTAACTCAGAAGTCAGTTTCAAAGGCTTGCTAAATTCAAATGCTTCACTTTCAGGTCCCACCATAAAGGCAAAATCAAATGAAAACCAACACTAACTGTTTTATTTACTGCTGCCTTTTGCTATTTTTGAAATTTATATTAGTGTGTGCCTATTTCAATGAGTTTCCCATAAAGCAACTTTGGTGCTATCTGCTGCATATTTTAAGTGAATAACTGTAAGTGGAGGACAAACTTTGTTTTGGAAAGAGCAGGTTAACAAGGTATTCACTACAATATTCACGGGCATTCATGGAAAGAACATATCAGTGCTATAAAATTACAAACCTTGTTCTCCATCCTAGCTTTCACTTGCTCTGCCTCCTCTTCCTCAGAGTTCCTAAACCCTGAAAAGAGGAATTTGATGGGGATGTCCTCCTGTTCAAGGGAGGAGCTTAGCTCTGACTTAGGCATGGGCCAGGCCCAGCGCACAGTTTGGTCACACTCAGCCTGTCCCTTGTGTGAAGGAAAAGACATTAATTTCTGATGAAGGTCAACTTCAAGAACAACGAAACACTCTACACTAAGAATGCACCTCAAATTCCAGAATAATAAAGTCAGTTTGTACCAAGTTTTCCAAGAAAGGAATAGAATTTTTTACCTGTGAGCACATCTCACATGGGAGTGGCATGTGAGGCTACTCTCAGGGCTTCTGGGCTCAGCTTTTGCAGTATTACTTCACTGGGTACCGGAATCGTCTATGTAGAAAATTAGCTTTAACTATTTTTTTTTGACAGGGACAAACAGTTACCACCAAAAAAAGAAGAGACCCAGTGAGGAGCGGAAGCGTCCTCCGGAAGCAAATGGGAATAAATAGAGAGACCCACAGTCAGGCGCTGTGCAGAGATGAGGGGCCTAAACAGGAGGACATCTCCATTAAATTTCTCCCCTCAGGGTTCAGGAACTCTGAGGAAGAGGAAGCAGAGAGAGTGTAAGAGTCAGATAGGATGGGACACAAAGAGAACAAGGCCTTCTGAATCAACATGAGAAAAGCTCATATGAACTCACAGAGACCAAGGCAGCACACACAGGGCCTGCAGGGGCCTGCACCAGGTCCTCTGCATACACATTGTGGCTTCCAGTGTAGTGTTTTTACGGGACTCCTAAGTGTGAGAACAAGTGGTCTCTGATTCTTGGGACTTCTCTTGGACTCTACCTTCTCTTTGTTTTGTCCAAGTCTAATGTGTTTTTATTCTATCTTATTTTATTTATGTTGTCATTATCCCTTAGAGGTCTGTTTTCTAGATGGGAGGGGAGGTGGAGAGGAACTGGGAAGAACAGAGGAAAAGGAAACCACACCAGGATATATTACATGAAGGGGGAAAATCAACTTCAATAAAAGGAAAAATATTAAAATTTTAAGAGTCTCCATATATAAAAATGACTCTAAGATTTAAAAACAAGCAACGTGAACTAAAATAGCAATGTGGCCAAAGAAGAGGAGGAAGAAGGGAAAGGTAAACAATGATAAGAAGCAACAACAGACTCCAGGGTCGGCTCAACAGCTTACACTGGGACTGCTGGACATTCTGCTTACGAAACAAGCAACTGCGGACAGAACAGGAATGCCAATCAGTTTCTATACAGCTTCATAACCAGTCCAGGACAAACTGCGAGGCCACCACATCTGCAGACCACTGCCTTTTAAGCCCATTCACTGGGCTCAGCAGCCCCATGGCCCCTCTCCTCACACCTCCCACCCTGCACTTCCCCTTCCCCAAGCCCATCTGTCTTTCCCTTCCTTCCTGGCTCCCTTCTCCACCCCCAGCCAGAACAAACTAAGGAAAGCCAAGGGGTATGGAAGCCATTAGTTGGTCTAGGCCAGGGCCTGGTGCTGGGTTTGATAATTAAAGATCCTAGGGCTTTCCTAAAGGTTCCGCCTCCACCCAGCTGTCCTGGCAACACAAGGGCCTCCCTTCTAAAAACCTCCCCAGCTCCCGCTGGCTGAGACTGCAGGCAAGCCCCCTGTCTCCCGCAGGCTCATCAACTTTGTCAGCAGGAGTGAAAGGTGGGCAGTAAGAGTCACCTGAGGAAGCAAACAGGCTGGCAACACAGGAGAGAGCTATGTGGAGGACAGCCAGCTGAGTAAAGGAACAGGCAAGAGGTGACTGACAGCAGACCAGTTACACCACAAACCGGTTACAGAGAGAAACAGAATGCATGCAAGGATTAGCTTCATAGATCAACCCTTACTTAATATTTAAATACCACATCATTACTCACATATCCCTGCCAATAAAGCCTGACTTTAAAATGTACCAAAGAGGATGTTTTATAAGGATCCCAAATTCAGAACTTCATGAACTCAAACTGAGCAAGTCCCTATTACATAATATCCCTGGTGGCAGCTGCCACTCAGCCTTTATTGGAAAATAACAAACGACAAGTACTTGTCAGTTTGGGAGGGAAAGAACACACAGAAGCTTTCTCTCCTGAAGAAAGCGACTGAGCCGTGCGTGTGTGCGATGCTCTGCAGAGCACAGGCTCAGCTCTGCACGTGCTCAGCACGGTAAGGTCTCTTCCAGTGGACGCCCAACAAAGGCCCCCTGTGGCATCATGGAAACACACCTCCTGGTGCCCACTCTCCCCTAACACACTACAGGCAGAAATACCAGCAATGCTTGCTGCAATGCAAGCTGAAAATTCCCCAACAAAGCAAACATTTCTAAACTTTTCTGCAAAGATCAACTTGGTTCAACTCCCTGAAGCAACACAGACAAATGCTGAGCAGTTTAAGATCCGGATTTCAAACCATGAGCCCAAACTGCATCATGCACAGACAACTTTGCCTTTTAAATGATGCAAGATAAAGTTAGAAGCCCAGGACAAACTGCAAGGCCACCACATCCACAGACCACTGCCTTTTAAACCCATTCACTGGGCTCAGCAGCCCCATGGCCCCTCTCCTCACACCTCCTACCCTGCACTTCCCCTTCCCCAAGCCCATCTGTCTGAGCAGCCCTTTTCCCACAAAGGAGCTGTACTGCTAAGTAACTGCAAAGGAAGGAAACACCAACAGTCCTAGCCTCTTCCTTCATATTTGAACAAGCACAATACCTGCAGAAGAATCAAACCTAAGACGATTCAATCATAGTATTTTCAAGGGGACAAGGAACCAGGGTGGAGGTGGCTGACTGCAGGGATCCACCCTGGTGGTGGAAAAGAACCCAAGGACCCACTAAATTTAGGAAGCTGTGCTTTCTTTATGCCCTTTAATCTAGACGTAGGCATTACATGATTACATGTTACATGGCTCAAAAAGTTTGTTTTCCCTGTTGTTTGTTCCAATGATTATGGAAGAAACTTCTCAAGTTTCCACAGAGAAAATCTTCCTTCTAATAAAGGGGGAGGGGAAAAAAAAAACCTCCTAAAACCTCTACAGGATTCTAATGTTAAGGCTGAACCCTGGCGCTGTCTCCTCCAGGCCAGGGAGCTAAGGAACCTGGTGAGTGAAAACTTCTTGCTGCACCCAAGAAGTCACCACCATCCCGAAGGCAAGGAAGCCTGGCTTCAAGGAGACACTGCAAAGAACTCTTTTTGTACACATAAGACTCCTAAAAGCTTCAAAAGACAAACCAACAAGGTCTACCTACCTAAAAAGAAAGCTGTCAGAGAAACATAGAGGACATAAGAAAAGGAAATGGAGGAGAGAGAAGGAAGAAGGGAGGAGAAGAGAAAGTGGGGTGGGGGGAAGACAGACAAGAGGAGAGGAAGAGAGAGAAGAAAGAAGGAAGAGAAAAAGAGGAAGAGAAGTGAAGGGGTGAGGAAAGTGGAAAAGGCACACACGAGACCGACGAGAGCCCACTGGCGTGAGCCCACACAAATCAGTGCTTTATTCAGTAATTAAAACCCTTGGCACTCCATAAATTACACTAATAAATTACATCAGAGGATGTAACAATCACAAAGGTCAGGAGGCTGAAGTAGTCAATTATTGCTTTTATTCTTATTTCAACAAAGGCATTTCTTCTACATGAGCAGTCCCAGAGAATGACAGATCGCAGACGACAGCTCCAGCTTGGCTTTCTGGTCCCAATTCTCCTAGGTTGAAGCCTTGATTTAATCTCATTTTCACTGGCCCAAAGCATTGCAAGAAACCACAGTTTCAGAGGTTAAAAAATATAATTATCTAATATGGATGCTTCTAAATTATATGCTCCACAGATGGGTAGACTGACATGTTTATTTTGTTGCCATACTGTCTAAATCTAGATGCTCTGGGCATGACAAAAGACACCCTGGCCTCAATAAGCCATCAACCCTGCGGAGGGGCACTGAAGAAGCCAGCTGTGTGGAAGGCGGGAACATAGCAGTCTCCTGATCACTCCCAGCCACTTGTCAAAGGGTTGGGTTCTATTTTCTAACTTTCTAGGAACATGTGTGTGAGAGGGACTTTTAGAGTACTCCCTTAGGCCCCTGTTTTTCACCTCTTTTAATTTCAGTTATCTGGTAATCATTAATATACAGGAAAATCAATGAACCAAGCCATGCCCACCAACAACTCAAGTAGATACCAGTTTTATTTGTGAAAAAAAATCAACTATAGCTTAAAATAAGCAATGTTCTTCTACAGTGACGTCTGCTAAGTAAGCAATTCACCTGCAACATCCATGACACAGGAGCACATACTCCTGAGGCATGCTGGCCAAGCAGAGTCTTCACCGTAGAAACAGAGGCAGCTGACAACTTGGTTCAGCTTCCTTAGTGAGCAAAATCTTCCCCATATTACACTCTTTGCCTTATGTCTTTGTTAAAATCCAAGTACTCTGGTCCAGAAGAAGTAAGTGTTCTAGATCTCGAAATACATTCTATCAGGGATATAACGGCCATTTTCAATCTAATAAGTAACCAAGTGTAGCTAATACATTTGGGGTTGGTTTCATTTAGTTGTTTTTTTTTTTCCAAGGACAGGGTTTCCCTGTCTTTGGAACGGCCCTGGCTATTCTAGAACTCACTCTGTAGACCAGGCAGGCCGGTAACTCACAGAGATCTACTTGCCCACCCCACCTGCTAATACATTTGTAACAGAAAGTCAAATATCACCTCTTGGAGAAATCTCCTTTTAGAGATTCAGTAATAAACTTACTCATTGAACACCTACACCCTCATCCCAATCTTGAGGCTACCACTCTTCTTTTTTTTTTTTTTTTTTTTTTTGGTTTGGTTTTGGTTTTCGAGATAGGGTTTCTCTGTGTTAACAACCCTGGCTATCCTCTAACTCACTCTGTGAATCAAGCTGCCTGCCTCTGCCTCCTAAGTGTTGGGATTAAAGGTGTAAGCCATGCATGGCGAGGTTACCATTCTCCAAATGCTGTAGTTTCCTGGTCATTTTTTTTTATTGATAGTACGCGTCTATCATATACCAGAAAGAAGATCTACTAGGCAAAAGTTATCAGCCAGATATTCTGCATAAGGCAGCTGCTTGTTGTAATCCAATTGCAACCAAATGAACAGTTTCATTAAACAACATTATCAAACCAGAGCTCACAAATCATTGGGACTGCAGCTTTCTCCCAAAGATCTGTGGACATGCTCAGCAGCGAGCCGTTCCCTTCTGCACTGGGCAGTCCTGAGGCTTGCCGTGCTCACAGACAGTCTGTCTGTTTCCTACTTAGAATACGGTGGTGAGGAAGCAGACACCACTAAGAACAAGGTCCTGAATTCACAGTCATTTGTTCAACTCCACTGCTAGTCAATGCACAAGAAAAGCATTTAAATCAGCACACTCTCCCCTTTTGTTTCTTATAAACCACACGAATCATCTGAATTTGAGACATTTCGTTATTTACCATGGCCCCAACAAGGACAGGGGTGGGAATGGCCTAAGGAGATGAATATTCATTTGAGAATTCCACAAAGACTGAGTGGGAAGCTAGAGAGTGAGGGAAGCTAGAGAGTGAGAGAGTGAGGTGAAAGGCAGAGAGGAGATATGGTTTATATCCTTGCTAGCCACAATTCAGAGGGTAACGATAAGGTTTCTAGTTCCTTCTACTAAGGAGCAAAATGGAAACTCAAGTTGGATTCCGGAGTACCCCAGCTGTCTGGCTTCAAAGCAACAAGGAGCCACCCTCCACAGGGCATAATGGGGCAGCCAGCAAACAGCAGCATGTCTGTAGGGACACGCACCACAACTGGTTACCAGCTCACATCATCCACACACGGCAAGCGAGAAGGTCCCCCAGATAGCAAACGGAAGGAGCTGGAAGCAAGAGTGAACTCATGCAGTGTGCCCGGCCAGCACACAAAGCCAGCTGTGATAAGCACGGGGGAAATCATGGGAAGACTGTTTCTCTGTGACTTCAGAGAGAAAGATAAGAAGCCACAGCACCTAATTTTAAGTAAAACCAAAGCTTTGTCACTGTCCAAATATAGCTGGGGTTGCTGATATTTCTGAGGAGTTTCTAATACTCCATGCTACATAAGTCAAAGCTGCTGTCATAAGCCTGTATTCATCCACTTTAATGCCTTATCTTTGTTAAAGTTTAGAAGAAAAAAAATTAATTCTGTAATTCTTTAATTAATCTCATTTCAGGGACA
Organism: Ondatra zibethicus; assembly: GCA_004026605.1. Classification (NCBI taxonomy): domain Eukaryota; kingdom Metazoa; phylum Chordata; class Mammalia; order Rodentia; family Cricetidae; genus Ondatra; species Ondatra zibethicus. The sequence continues at coordinate 23,489 of PVIU01020217.1, forward strand.
TTCAACTGTCACTGAGCACCCCACATCTGTGCACTGACAACTTTACGGCCTCCTTCACCTCAGCAAAATACTTTTAAAAGCCCAATGAAGTATGAATAAGGAAATATCTACATTAGTGTACAGAATGTACTTTTAAAACCAAAACAAGGCACCAAGGAGAGCAGCCTTTTCCTATACCCAGGAAAACGTTTCTTTACTCTTCCTGCCCATTCGGCTGTGGTAGGTACGCCGTCCAGGGCTGGGACACAGAGCGGCTACAGGAACACACAGGCAAGGAAGCCTCACTAGACAATCCCGCTGTGGGAGGAGGCGGAAATGTGGGAAGGCAGTGAGGCCCCTTGGTAAGCAGGATGGGGGCAGGCAGGGAGCCCTGGATTTCAAGAAGACAGAAGGAGCCCTGTGCGGAGCATGAAAGATGAAAAGGAGGGGACAAAGTTCTAGACACATTCCAGAGACTCTGGAGGGAGAGCCCCAGAAAGAAGCTTTGACTTTACTGCCCTGGAAGTGTCTTTTCCTCTGCCAATAGAGACTCACTCAGAAGCCACACCCCTCGCATATGTGCTGCTCTTCCTGAAATCTCCTGGTCTGTCTGGGCCTCCTCTCGTGTATCCTATGAGGACAGGGACCTTAGAAATGATAGGACAATTCCTGTCCTTCCTCACCCTCCAAAAAGGAGTGTTTGTGCTAAATGGCAGATTAACTCAGACCTACTTTGATGAAGATCAGCTATACTGGATTTATTTTAAATTTTAGCATGAATCATCCTTTGCAAGAGCAGGTCAGTGGTGCAGGTTTTAAAGGGGCGCATAGCTGCGTAAAGGGAAGAACAGGAAGTGTTTGTACAGGAAGCATAACTACAGAGTGGATTGCAAAACTACGAAAATTAGCATTGTCTTTCAAATACACTCTTTTTACAGACTTGTTACTACAGCTCGTCGGGGGAACACCATGTTGCTAGAGTGTACATGATCTGCCTTAAAAACTGTTTCCATTTACAGTCTTCTCAGTGGAGGAAAGCGATTGGTGTTAACATCTGAAGGCTCCAAGAATCCAGGACACATAACTTAAAGTGAATGTAACCTAGGAGAAGCTGCAGGTGCAAAACTGAAGAAGGATGACGCAGAGGTTTACTATAAAGTGTAGTAGTCCTGTGACTCAAAAGGCCCAGAGACTCACGCAGACGGACCTTAAGGGCCTATGAGAAAGTCCTCTCTCCCGGGGATGGAGTACACTGGTGTCCATAGAGGTCTGCAGGGAGACAACAGGAAGACAGTTCCCAGAGGAGGAACTCCAGGGAAGAGTCAACAGCAGAGCCGGCTCCAGCAGGACTTCCAGAAGTCTCTACGCCGTCCCTGCGCCCTGCTGATCCAGAAGGGGGTCTTCCAGAAGCCTCTACGCCGTCCCTGTGCCCTGCTGATCCAGAAGGGCATCTTCCAGAAGCCTCTACCCTTCCCTGCACCCTGCTGATCCAGAAGGGCATCTTCCAGAAGCCTCTACCCTTCCCAGGGCCCTGCTGATCCAGAAGGGCATCTTCCAGAAGCCTCTACCCTTCCCAGCGCCCTGCTGATCCAGAAGGGCATCTTCCAGAAGCCTCTACCCTTCCCAGGGCCCTGCTGATCCAGAACAGGGTCTTCCAGAAGCCTCTACCCTTCCCAGGGCCCTGCTGATCCAGAAGGGTGTCTTCCAGAAGCCTCTACCCTTCCCTGCACCCTGCTGATCCAGAAGGGGGTCTTCCAGAAGCCTCTACCCTTCCCAGGGCCCTGCTGATCCAGAAGGGGGTCTTCCAGAAGCCTCTACCCTTCCCAGGGCCCTGCTGATCCAGAACAGGGTCTTCCAGAAGCCTCTACCCTTCCCAGGGCCCTGCTGATCCAGAAGGGTGGCTTCGGCACTGCAAACTACAGCCACCACTTTACCTGCTTCTCATCTGAATGAAAATTATTCCCAACACAGTGTCTTCAGTCTGGAGCCATGGGACATGGTGACAAAACTTCCAGAAGCTGAGATGCAGGACTTTAACCATGAGACTCTCGCTTCAATTCCTCAATTTCAAAGTCCTTTGGTGGCTGTACTCGATGCCCCAGCTTTCTACATTTGGTTTGTTCAGTGGGAAAAATTGGCATCACCTCCTCTAGAATGGTTATGCTTGAGTCCATGGCAGGAGCTTGGGTCCTTTAATAAGCCCCTCATGGTGGGAAAGGCCTATGGTCCTCTCCTGTGTGTCTACCATAGAACCCTGTGCTCCCACATTCTATGGGCAGTTAACACCCTCTATCCCAGAGAGGATTCTCAAGCAAAACCTCAAAGCATGAATATGGCAGTCAGGTAGTGGAGGGGGATAAAAAATGATTGCAGTGATGAAGATGTTTTCTTCTCTCTCGTCTGGGGGGCAGGGACTGTGATGTCTTTTAATATTAAAACAGTATCACCTAAGTAGCCACCTGCAGTGCGGCAGTAATTCAACTGAAGGACATTCCTGTGAGTAAATCACTTAAGTCTCACCCTGGGTAGTTCACCGCATTATCACAAATGGCTGACTGAATCACTTCCCTGTACGTTCCCAAGTCTCTGCTTTCCCCCACAGAACATCTAATGTTGCTCATGAAGATGCTATATTTGGTCCCTGGCATTTTACCAGCTGGCATCTTAGGATGCCTGTTTGCTAAGAATGTTTTTGAGAAACCCGGGGTCATAGGTCACAAATTATAGGTCACAGGGAGAGTTAGCCCACACACCATAAAGCTTTCCCAGGGTCTAAGTCACTGCATTCCATCAAAGCCCTAAAGCTGGAATCTGGTCCAGTTTAACACTCAGAATAAGCAAGCAAAGGCCCCTTTCCCATCCTGCTGCGGGCCTCTGCTCCCAGATGAGCCGAATGAGTTCCATTACTGGAACAAGCCATACTGAGGACAGGATTGTGAGTCTTTCCCCTTAATCAATAACAAGAAGAACAAGAGACAGGAAAGGAAAACTCCACAGGCAGCAACAATTAGATACAGACCACGCCAATCTTTACCGAGGAAGGAAAGTGTCACTGAAGCTTCTTCCTTAGGCTATCAGCCTAATAAAAATGCTGCTCCACGCAGCCATTCACATCACGGCAAACAAAAGGGTTCCAGCTTGTGTGCTGCAGTTGCAAGGTTAAACTGTCCCTTGGCAGATCCCCTTAGAAGCTACAGAGACCAGTAGTTCTCAACCCTCCTAGTGCTGTGACTCTTTAATACAGTTCCTCAAGTTGTGGTGACCCCGACCATAAAGTTATTTCATTGCCACTTCATCACTATACTTTTGCTATTGTTACGAATCACAACATAAATATCTGATATGTAGGATATCTAATATAACCACAATGTAAGTGTCTGACATGCAGGATATCTAATGCGCGACCCCCTAAAGGGTGACAGCTCACAAGCTGAGAAGTGCCGTTCTAGGTAATGAGGAGTCCTTTCCTTCAACCACCAACCCAACTGCAATACATCCGGGGAAGAAGACCGGAGTGAAAATCATGCATTTAGTGTTTTAAAGTGCACCAGGATTGGGTGTGGTGGTGTGTGCCTTTAATCCTAGCACTTGGCAGGCAGAGACGGGTGGATCTCTGAGAGTTTGAGGCTGGTCTGGTCTACAAAGTGAATTCCAGGACAGCCAAACCTATTACACAAAGGAACCCTATCTCTCTCTCTCTCTCTCTCTCTCTCTCTCTCTCTCTCTCTCTCTCTCTCCTCACACACACACACACACACAGAGCACAGTACGGTAGTTTGAATGTAATTAGCCCCCATAAGGTCAGAGGGAAGTGTGGCTTTGTATGTCCTGGTTGGAAAAAGTGTGTCAAGCTTTGAAGTTTCCAATTATGATCAAGCTTTGAAGTTTCCTATATGATCAAGCCACACCCAGTGTATCAGTCCACTTCCTGTTGCCTTGGGATCAAGATATAAGAACTCTCAGCTCTTTCTCCAACATGTCTGCCTGCACACCATCACATCCCACCATGATGATAATAAACTAAACCTCTGAACTGCAAGCCAGCCCCAATTAAATGTTTTTTTAATAAGAGGTACAGAGATCATGGTATCTCTTCACCAGGAACAAAGCAAAATTTTACTAAAGAAGCTAATCTAAGCTATAAACACAAGAAAACACTTTTACTGCTGGTAACTTCCTGAAAGAAATGAAGTCTTGCATTGGGTGTTGAAGGAAAACAATCCACTGCAGGTTACCCTGAGAAAGTCAGTTAAAGAATATAAAGCTGCTGCCGAGCAGAGGAAGCTATGGAGCATCTGACTCTGTAGAGCATCTGACTCTGTAGAACATCTGACTCTGTGGAGCATCTGACTCTGTAGAGCATCTGACTCTGTAGAACATCTGACTCTGTAGAACATCTGACTCTGTGGAGCATCTGACTCTGAGTCTGTGGAACATCTGACTCTGACTCTGTGGAGCATCTGACTCTGACTCTGTAGAGCATCTGACTCTGACTCTGTGGAGCATCTGACTCTGTGGAGCATCAGACTCTGTGGAGCATCTGACTCTGCCGAGCATCAGACTCTGGAGCATCTGACTCAGTGGAGCATCTGACTCTGTAGAGCATCTGACTCTGACTCTGTGGAGCACCTGACTCTGACTGTGGAGCATCTGACCCTGTGGAGCATCTGACTCTGTGGAGCATCTGACTGCAGTGGAGAAGCAGGCCTACCTGAGCTCAGCTGCGGACTGTAGCTCTGATGAGAGAACAGAACGTATGCCCAGCATACAGGAAGCCCACCCCGTGGTTCCATCCCCAGCATCCCTAAAGTCCTGCAAGATGAAACCAGGTGGTGCAGATCTCTGGGCTACAAGGAACCCTGGCTGAGAAAAAGGGGAGGAGGAAGAGTAAGGGGCAAGGGGTGGTGCCAGCATGGGGGAGGGTCTCAAGTCAAAGCTCTAACTCCTTGGCTTCCTCACTACTGAGCAAGAAGTGAAGCCACCTCCCTCAGAGTTCAAAGCCTGGGGCCAGCAATGCTTCACACAGGACTTAGGTGAGAGTAAGGTCAGAAGCCACATCAGGAGCCAGGAGTCAGGCCTCTGGGCCTCTCTCCTGAGGGGAGGAGGACCAGGTCTGTAAGGAGCCACAGTCCTGTCCACAGAGAAAAGGAAAGGCTCAGCACCAGATGCTTCCTCCTTAACAAAGACCTCAAACTCAGGTTCTCACAGCACCAGGAGGCTGGAATACCCTGAAGGCCAGGCCAATGGGGCTGGCATACCCTGAAGGCCAGGCAGACACGGAGAAGGGAGCAGGGCAGGGCGGGAGGCAAGCAACTACCAGGACTCCCACAAACATCACTAAAACTGAATTCTGCCTAGTTACACATCAGGGGAGCAGGTCTGGAGCAAGAGGCCAGGCCCTGTGCACACTCCTTCTGGTGGGGGGACTCTCCAGTCGAGGGAACGGCCTGCATCCAGCTACCACAGCGATGGCCTGGAAGGCAGCAGGCAGCAGCTTCCTGTACTATCTATTAGAGAGAACACTGGGCCTCCTAAGAAAAGGAAAGGAACAGTGGTCTCTGATGTCATCCACTTCCTCCCACCTCAGGAGACACTCACAGGGACACCATGACCTGGGCCTGCTGGAATGCCAGGCTGGAGCGGGTGGGAGAACGACAGAGTGTAGAAAGGGAAGATGTTATCAAATCCCTGACGACTTGACCAGTGGGGTCCAATCCTAATATATTCATCACTTGTAGCTTATGCTTCAAAAATAAAAGCATGTGAAGAAATGCCCACACTCCACACTGCTCCAGAAATGCCACTGCCACATGGGTGCTACACCCACTGAGATGACTGTCCCTCAGCAGGAGCGGAACTACACAGCCCAGCATCCCTCCCACAGGAGCATCTGCACAGGGAAGGCTCTCAGCGGGGTTACCCTGGCCAGAGCCTCTGCCTTTGCAGGGATTCCCAGACTGCCAGCCCCGTTTTGATTTCCAAGTACTCTGAGTCTCTCAACTCCCCAGGCTCTCCCAGAGCTTTGTAAACCATGTTCTCACCTCACTGACCCACTCTCCCCCACCCAATAGCTCCTAACAAATCCCTCCACTTCTGCTGAGGTGGAGCCAGAGAACTCCTCCCACATACAAAGACCGAGCTTTGCCCCGTGTCTACCCTCATACTTGGCAGAACCTAGTTAGGTGTAATTTGCTCAAAGTCGTTTCTGCCAATATGCTACAAGGATCAAGAAAATAGGGACTAGGATCATTCCCCAGACCCCTAATGGAAGAGCCTACCGACTTCCTGATACCATGCTAGCCACTCTCCAATTCCATGTACCTCCCAAGCAAGCCAGTCTCAAGGTTCCAATGCCCCTTGTAGCTTCTGTACTTCAGCTCAGAAGAATCAAAGTCTCCCCTCAAAACAGCTCAAAGGCTGCCTCAAGAAACCCTTCCAGCTCCCCAGTAACACCTCTCTTTTGCTGAGTGAAAGGGGTCAAACTTCTGGGCCATACACACTGACCTCCCTGCCGGGCTCTGCCGCCAGAGAAGTTGGAAAGAGTCTCTAAGCTTGGACCTCACTGCCCAAATAATAAAATCCAATCCTGGAAAGGTAGCATAAAATGCCTAACAAAGCGCGGCATGCGATGTCCTATGAGTGCTGTTCCTCTGCACCATGAATTAATTCAGCACTCAATGCCTGGCTCCCAGCACTCCTGAGCTCTAGCTGAAACAAGCACAAAACTGACGGTCACGCCACTCAACTCTGATGCTTGCTGAATCTTATTTTAATGAAATACACCCTAGAAGAACACATGTAATTTTCTATGTGGTCCCAAATACTACTGCAGTTTTAAGTGTTAACACTACAAAAACTGCAAATGCTGGAAACTTAAAAACACAGCATTTGAAAGTCCCGCTTAACACTTTGCTGATTCAAAGTAGAAACTGTTTAGGTAAACCATAGAAATCACATTTCTCTCCACTACCTACAAGAAGAGCTTCTAATGTGTCACTAGTTTGTTTGTTTGTTCTTTCTGTGGGACATGTCCAGTTTAGAGCCAGCACTGGCTCCCATGTCTGCAGCCTCTCCCTGTTCCCTACACAGCACGGGAAAGAGTCTGTTGCATTGCTGGTGCCACATCTGACTTCCCTGTAGTCCCCCTCAAAACTGCACAGCACCACAGCCACCGGCGGCCTTTGTTTGTGTCTCAGCCAGAATAGAGCAGTTCTCCATGGCATGTGCAAGGCCTTTGGTGGTTTGCAACTGTACTAATTCTTGCTTCTCGAAGTCCCAGAGATGTACACGAGCTTTCTACGCTGTCACTTGTACTCAGAGGCAATGCGAAGATGTTTCTTCTGGTCTAGCCAGAGTCCTGTACCTAAAGGATGCTGGCAGGGATGCTTACCCATTCTCAAGCCTCTGCTCGCTCTATTATTTCACATCAGGTGACCTTTAAAACTTGAAATTCTGTCACGTACTTAGCTGTCCTGGGTGGAAGCTGTTCTGTTCATGTGGAACTCTCCAGAGGCACTGTTCTCAGTTCAGACAGGTTAGTCATCAGCTGCATGCTCTCAGCACCCAGGAGGATGGAGATTGTGCAAGGAACCTCGCAGGTAACATTTGATAAAGTTATTCCACAGACGCTTTCGTTAGCTAAGAGTCTCAAATCCTACACTACTTAATGTTTAGAATAACTCATCCAAAATACTGTGATTAAACAAATTAAAACAATCAATAACCTAACGGAAAGAAAAACAACTCAACCAAAGCTCCATGAGCATCCTTCATCTCAGCTGTCAGATCCGACAAGTGAGCTAATGCAATGTGGAGTGTGGTAGCACACAGCAGCACACAGGTCCACCCCACATCCTGGCCCCCTTCTCCCCACCCATCTGCTCACAGGCTTTCATTTAGACAGAGGATGGTGAAGAGAGACTTCCGTGTTGTTCTGGGTGATGCCAACTGGCAGATTAATGGGCCCACAGAGCTATTGTAGGTCCTTAGCCTTCCTTAGCTGTACCACCCACCGGTCATGTAAGCCTTCTGCAAATCTCTAATATGCCAGTACCACTCTCTCCAGGAAAGTGGTCAGACTTCTTGACGTGGTAGCCCTCCTCTACGGGAATATTCTGGTGTAAAATTGTGCTTTCCATAGGATTCATGTGGAAGTACTAGCCCCAGAAAGCCCCAGGATGTAACTGTATTTAGAGATGGTCTTAGGAAAGGTAATTAAAGTTAAATGAGGTAATGAGAGAAGGCCCCATCCAGAGGCAGGAGGACAAGGTAAAGAAGCCAGAGAACATGTGAGCAGGTTAGCCAAGAACAGAAACCTCAGGACAAATTTCCAGCCTCCATAACTACAGCAAGTTGAATTTCTGGTGTCCTCTCCTCTAAGGTGCTCTGATATGACAGCCCCAAGGATGGGCGGTGAAGGGCAGAGGCTGCAGCAGCCATGAAGGCAAGGCACAGAAGCTGGGCCACGTGACTTCCACCATGGTGACCAAAGCAAATTGCAGCCTGCAGGTCTGAAGGGGAAGGGCTCACCAGCCCGTGAGGTCCAGCACACCAGGAAGGGTTCACCAGCCCGTGGGGTCCAGCACACCAAGAAGGGTTCACCAGCCCATGAGGTCCAGCACACCAGGAAGGGCTCACCAGACCATGGGGTCCAGCACACCAGGAAGGGCTCACCAGACCGTGGGGTCCAGCACACCAGGAAGGGCAGGGGAGCTCTGACTGTGTGACTAGAGCAGAGGTGAGGTCAGAGACCTGACTTCCATCTCTGATCCCCAGCAGCCCCATGAGCGCCTGGGAAGATGGCCTCCACGCCATCTCGGTAGCTCAGTGCAATTCTGTCTCTGAATGAATTAAAGATGAAGCACCGGGCGGATTGAGTGAAAACAGCTGCAGCATGGGGAAATGTCGTGAAAAGTAAAGGGCTAGTCGTCAAACTTTTCTGGAATCTGGGCAAAAGCAAATTCCCGTGTCTACAGTACTTCTAAACAAAGAACCAATCCTCAAGTATCCCAGGAAAACCCAATTACACAGAGCAGGAAGTGTTGGGTGACAATTCATAGACACAGTCTAGGAACAAGAAGAGAAGACCAGGGGGATGGGAAAGGATGGGGAGAGGTAGGGAAGGGCAGAAAAAGGAAAGGAAGAGGCCAAGGCGCCTCTGAGGAGCTTCCTATGGTGCTTAAGAGCCCATTTTCCTGCACCAAACTTACAAGTAGAACACAGCAACCGCCTATGGTTAAATTCTGTTAGACCATTACTAATAGAACAGAAGCAGAAAGCTTGTAGAAATGATTTCTTATCCTAAAACCGGGTTTTACTTGAGTTGAAAAAGCAAGAAGCAAGGAGAGCGAAGAGTCTGGGTGAGAAGCGTTACCTGGATGGCTGGAAAGAAAACCTCAGTCCTTCTTAACCTGAGGCTAAAATGCTTCTGCTGCATATGCATTAGATTGCCATCCAAGAGGCTTGCATGGCACAGGATTTCCAGACATCGCTAACTTGCATTAATGACCACAGCCTTTCAACGCCACCATGGTGCTGCAATACAGCTTGGAGCAGCTGGTAAAGTCAGAACAGATGGGCTGCCTCCCCGCGAGGACTCTGTGCAGGTGACAAAATGACTGTTGGGAAACTCATGAAAAGAAAAACAAATAAGAGCTGAAATCGAAATAGCTGCTGTCAGTGGTTTCTCAAGGAGACAGACACTCCGTGAGCATCTTTGTGCCAGCGCCCCACAGCTGGCGAAGCCACGGGTCCGGCCCTTAAGGGCATGTCAAGGAAAGTGAATGAAGTTTCAGTGCATGATCTGGGTAGAAGGGGTACATGCATGTATCACCTTGTCACTTCTAACTGACCCATGCTCGTAGTAAGTACTGGTCTTCGTATCTGTCCCTCTGTTTTCCCTTTGGGAAAGTGCCTTGCCTCCTTAACAGAGTGAATACCCTTTGGGTTGTAACAGCAGAATGTGCATTAACAAGGAAAAAATATAAAGACATGTGAATGAAAAACAAAATGGTGGATGCCCTGAGGAGAGGACCGTTTTCTCAGCTGCTTTTCCTGCACTATTCTACCTGAAAGGCATCCCACCATCATTACCCCAGCACCCTACCCTGCTCCCACCCCTTGGGCACACCTACTCATTCTCTGAAATTCTGCTTTTTGCCTGCCTACATGCTTTCCAACTCTGCCCCTCAAAAGTAAATGATGGAGACAGAGAAGGTGCTTATTTGCAACAATGGTCCAGGGGTAGGGCCAGGCCTTAGCCAGTAAGACTGTAGTCAGTGAACAAACTGATCCATCATACAGGACACGGGAAACTAGAGTCCCACTGACAGGAAGCAGGGTCTGAAAAGCCAGACCACTGGTTTCTGGCTCACAGTCCATTCTCTTTGCCTTGGTGGACTCTATCTCAGCTTCCTCCTCCATCACCACTATGCCCTCTTTGTTGAAGGCTTGTCCACAGCCTTTCTCTTCTGACCCTACAGTAGTCTCCCATCAGCCTAAGAGTTCAAATTCTTCCAACAATGCATAACCCTCTCGTGCCCAGCTCCATTCCCATCTCACACCTTACTTCATTATTCTGTTCAATCACATTCTTGAAGGAACTGTGCACATCACCCTCCTGCGCTCCCAACTCTGTAGTCTCTTGCTTCTCTCCGGGCCTCCCCTCCTCATTCTAGCAGGGGACAGAAGGTCTGCTACTACATGCCAGCATGAACCACAGCCTTCTGCTACATGCCAGCATGCACCACAGCCTTCTGCTCTTCCTGGTTATACTGGAAGCTCTGCAGCAAGGACTAAGTTTATCCTGTGCATCTGAGTACGAAGCATGGCATCTAACAATATTTGAAGATACTCAAATATCTGGGGGAGAAATAAGTGAACTTGGCTTCACTGACAGCTGGTCCCTGAGGGGATGTGACAAGAATACCCAGCAGCTCACCAAGATGGGAATCCTGCCTGCCTTATTTTCTAGCTGCATTCCTGGGGTCCCCAGACCCATCATCACACGGGATAACCACACCCCCAGACCCATCATCACACAGGATAGCCACACCCCCAGACCCATCATCACACAGGACAACCACACCCCCAGACCCATCATCACACAGGACAA
>PVIU01020218.1:0-34470 GCA_004026605.1 Ondatra zibethicus
AACTCTTGAGAGATATCACCTGGGCGAATAACAACTCACATCTAAGAGACACAACAGCTTGGAAAGAGTCAACTAAGATTCTGTAACAAGACTTCTTGGGTTCGAATCCCAGCTCGGCTACTTATTTGTACAGTGACAGATCCTATAGGGTTGTAGGGATCAAGTGAGCTAACAAACATAAGCATTTAACGGTTTCTGGAAAGCCTGGGTTCTATGCAGGCGCAGACTCTCCCTTGGGACTCTGTGATGCTGACATACAGAGCAAGTTTAGCATGATGTTGAGTGCCAAGGTCAGTCAGATGGTACCCTTGCCTGTCAAGATGGCTTCAGAATAAATGGTTCCCCAGGTGTCCAAAATCCATCTCTAGGCAGGAATTCCAATGGGAAGGCACTCCCAGAGCAGATTCAGAGGAGTCTGGGCTCAGCCTGTGTGTCTGGCACTTTAGGAAGAGACACAGAAGTGACAAGTGTACAACAAAGGAGTCAGGACAGATCGGAGTCTGTGAGAAGGGGGAGCTGCAGACACATTCTGCCTGTGACTATAGGTACATAGGTCCTAGCCACGCAGTGGCATTCCTGGTATGTGAAAACACACAGCAGCCCTCAACACACTTACACACAGGCTTCTAGACCAGGGGCTGAAAGACAGGCAAGCAGCACCTCTCGTAAGTGTGATACCATCACAGGGAGGGAAACCCACCAAGAGCCCCTACCACCCACCCATTTGTTCTATGGCCGCACGCCTCCCAGAAGTCTTCCCTGAGCCTTACCCTGTTGGGAAAGAGGGGGCCCCTTCTTGCTGGCCCGGGGCATCCACGTGACAGACAGCAAAGTGCTGGGTGATCTCCTGCATATCCTCGAAGTTGAAGAACGTATTGAAACAGGATTTATCTATGAGATGAGAACACCCGTGGATCACAAGCTCTCCAGCTCTCCCCAGTCTTCCTCTGCTCAGCAATGCTGAGCCCCTGTTCTTTCCCTCCCTTCTCAGCAGCAGTCCACTGAAGTGAGGTGTCTGCACACAGCCTGCACTCAAGCTGCTGAAGGAAGACTCCACAGGAGGCACCTCGATGACTGGAGAGCAACTGGTTCTCAACTCTACACCATGGGTTCAGAGTAGGAATACCTTGTGGATGTTTGCTGGGTTTCCTGGTGGTGCACAAAATAAATCTCCTACCCACAATGCTGTCTTTCATGCACCTTGATCCTCTACCTGAAGAGGAGATACTGACCTTCCCCTGACCCTGGGTAGAGGACATTCCCAGCTGCTGATCACCACCTGGGGCTTTGTCAGAACCGCTATGCGCATGGAGGAGATGCTGTTTATTTCTGCCCTCTTAGCACAGGGCCTTCATCACTTCTCACGCTAAATCTCAGCCCTGAGCCGTCAACTCAACACAGGCCACCTCTAGAAGTCTGAGCAACAGGAAAGACAGATGTTTGCCGAGTTCGGCTCCATGACTAGAGCCTAATTCTCTACTATTAGTGCAGTAGCTACTTCTGAAATGCTCAGTAGTGGATTTGGTGTGGATTTCAGCTTTGGAAATATTTGTAGATATGTAATGAAACATCTTAGGGTCTGGCCTAAAGATTAGCACGAAATAAAATAGACTTAGTTTTCCATATACCTAATACGCATCACCTGAAATAATTTTAAACTAATTGCTGTTTTGAGATGTGGGGACTGACCCTGTACGTGCACACACATTACACATGTATCGTGCTATTGGCTCTTCATTGGGGCTAGGTGTTCTCTGTCACCAGTTTCAAATTTATAGCATTTCAGATTCTGAGTTATTGGATTAGGGATGTTCAACCTATACCAGGTAGAAAAGTCTGTAGGAAGAATACTTTTACTACTGAATACAAAACCCTTAAACTATGGCATTTTCTAACCTGGGACGTGAATAAAAAAAATCAGATTTCAGTGCTGGGCATGATGGTATGCACTTTAATTTCAAGAGAAGCAGGCAGATCTCTGTGAATTCAAGGCCAGCCTGGTCTACATAGTGAGCTCTAGGATAGCCAGGGCTATGTAGAGAGACCCTGTCTCAATATCTCAATCTTTCTCTCTCTCTGTCTCTCTCTCTCTCCATATATATCTATTTATCAGATAATATATTCTTCTGAAGACATGACACAAATATAAAATGTAATTTTAGTTCCCCCAACATATTTGACCCTGTTCATACTCTCAGAATGTTAACCTGCTATTAACAAAAAAGGTGTATGTGTGTGTGATAAGACACAGGAGGGATGTGTCTGTCTTACTAGAATGCTATTGTTGTGTTCTTTAATATAAAGATTATACTTGCTTAAATGGGAACCTAATGGGGGTTGAAGAGATGGTCAGTGGTTAGGAGCACTTATTGCTCTTACAGAGAACCTAGGTTCAATTCCAGCACTCATAAGATGGTTCACAATCATCTGTAACTCCAGTTCTGGAGGATCTAACATCCTGTTCTGGTCTCCGCAGGTGCTGCATGCATGTAGTGCACATAGATACACACAGGCAAACACTCATACACATGAAATACAAATAAATATTTTTTATTTAAAAAAGGGAAAGTGCAAAACCAATACATAGATTAAGCCCGATGTCATGATATGTCAGGATAACTGGTCTATTTCCCTGCAGTGAGCCCTTTATGGTGACGTGGACTATACCATGGAGTGTTTCTATGTCATGTTCCTGTAACAAGACAATGTAAGGTCTTAGAAAAGCTTCACGAACCATTTGCCCACCAGAGAGAGGCTGTTATACATAGTATTCCTACTTCCTAATCCTTCTATCTAGGTAGACAAGAAAGAAACAGATACATAAAAAAAGACTCACTTTTCATCTGAAAGGCTCACTTATGAGTCCAGAAAATATCTGTTGAGAATAAATTTGCAATTTGGCTGTGGGAAAGAGATCAGTAAGTTGGATTAGGAGCCCAGAAAGACCTGGGAATACAGAGTTAAGGAAATAGAAACATCAAATTCTTTCTGGGTAAAAAAATCAGAGGCTTGAAGCCTAACAACGTACATCTGACTGCAGATTACTTCAGTAGTGTGAGAATATATTATTAGAATCCACCTGCTGCTCGTGCAGTGCCCTCCTTCTCTCGGGTACCTTCACAGGACACTGTGAGTCCTTAGCTGACAGACGTAGGTACCTTCACAGGACACTGTGAGTCCTTAGCTGACAGACGTAGGCACCACAAGGGGACACTGTGAGTCCTTAGCTGACAGACGTAGGTACCTTCACAGGACACTGTGAGTCCTTAGCTGACAGACGTAGGCACCATAAGGGGACAGTATGAGTCCTTAGCTAACAGATGTAGGTACCTTCACAGGACACTGTGAGTCCTTAGCTGACAGACGTAGGTACCTTCACAGGACACTGTGAGTCCTTAGCTGACAAACGTAGGCACCATAAGGGGACAGTATGAGTCCTTAGCTAACAGATGTAGGTACCTTCACAGGACACTGTAAGTCCTTAGCTGACAGACGTAGGCACCATAAGGGGACAGTGTGAGTCCTTAGCCAACAGACATAGGTACCTCATGGGACACTGTGAGTCCTTAGCTAACAGACGTAGGTACCTTCATGGGACACTGTGAGTCCTTAGCTAACAGACATAGGTACCATAAGGAGACACTGTGAGTCCTTAGCTAACAGATATCCCAGTGTCAGGGTATCACACCTGGGAAGTGAGTTAATATCGAAGGAGGCAGGGGTACCACACACACATCCTGTACTCCACTCCCTTCCATGCTTCCTGCTTGGAAATCAGAGAGCCTACCTGAAGGCTCTTGCTGTGACTCCTCCCCTCAAAAAAGTGTAGACCCCTCTTCTGCCACATGGACTCTGATTTCTCTCTCCAGAGATCCCCCCTCCACCATACTATTGCCTAATGGTCGGTCTATGGCATCAATAACTTCTGATAAAATCCCTATTTATCAGTAATATGTCTCAGTGACCTTTTTATATTTTAGATAGGGTCTCACTAGGTACCCCTGGTACCCACTATGTAGACCAGGCTAGCTTGAAATGCACAGAGATCCACCTGGCTCTGCCTTCTGAGTGATTTCTGAAATTAAAGGCATGAATCACCATAACTGGCCTGAGGAGTTATTTATTTTGTGTGTGTATGTGAATTCCTGCATGTTGTATGTGTTCTATATGTGTGCCAACAGGGGCCAGAAGAAGGCACTGGATCCCCGGGAAGTGAAGTTATAGGAAGTTGTGAGCTGTCATGTGGGTGCTGGGAGCCAAACCCTGGTCCTCTGCAAGTGCAGCAAGTGTTCTTAACCACTGAGTCATCTCTCCAACCTCAGTATCCTCTTGAGTCCCACATCCCATCAAAAACATATCAAGTAGACTCCAAAAGGTGTCTCTGCCCAGAATCTTTCTCCTTTCTTGAGTGTGTCCTACATCACTCCTTTACAGGAGTGACTCTTGGTTGCCATGTTTGTAGAATGAAATCTTTGAGCCATGGCTTCCTAGAGGTAGAAAGACATCCTAGAGGAAAGAAAGCATCTTTTCCTAGGAATTTGTGTTTGGGACCTGAGAGACCACATATGTGACTCGGTGCTTCTCCTGAAGCAGCAGTAACCTTGGTAGCTTCTGGGTGGCCCGCCACTCCTCTAACTCCTGGTCCTCACTGTGTGTGCTCTTAAGACAGCCTGGACTGCTCCTGGTTTAAGATGTGCTGGGCAGTTTGTTCTATATATCCCATAGACACGGACTGAAGCAAAATGAAAGGTAGTCAGAGTAGTGCTCAGCTCAGGGAACTGAGTAAAGCCAGAAAGGTAGTGCTGGGAATGCCTGCCGCAACAGAGAATGACGGATGGAGAAGGGAGGGGGCGGAATTCTAGTCTTTTCCAACTTTTACCCTTCCCCACATAAACAATCTGATGAGCTAATGGGTCAGTGGGGTTGTTGATGTCTGCACCTGTCAGCCTCACATTAGGTAGGATGAGATTTAAAATGCAAAACCCACTGGGCTTAGTGGTGAATGCCTTTAATGACAGAACCCAGGAGCTTGAGACAGGGGAATCAGAAGTTCAAAGTCATCCTGCATTAGAGAACCCATCTTAAAACAAAACAAAACCCACAGGGGCTCCATCTCAACATCTTTGCTGGGGGACACAGAAGAAACTGTTAAGCTAATTGGTTATTGATATGTCTTCACATTATGGGCTAGTGAGATGATGGCTCAGCACTTGCTGTCAATTTGACAATTTGACAAATTGATCTCGGCAATTTGATCTTGATCCCCAGACCCCCACATGGTGGAAGCAAAGAAGCAACTCCTTCAAGATATCCCCTGGTTTCTACATGTGTGCTGCGTGCCCATTAAATAAATAGATAAGTCTGTAGTCCAGGATGCTACTCATGATGAGCCTCCTGTGCAAGCCTCCCACACTCTGAGATTACAGATGTGAGCATACATAAGGCTTCCTGGTTACCCACATGTTGATACTACATATATGAGCATACACATGGCTTCATTGTCACCCACACGCTGAGATTACATACATGAACATATACATGGCTTTGTGGTCTTTTATTTACTTATTTTTTAAATTTATTTTTATTTTTATTTTTTATTTACTTATTTTTTAATGTTTTGCTTTTGTTTTCTGAGATAGTTTTGCTAGTTCAGGCTGGACTCAAAGTCATGATCATCCTGTCTCAGCCTCCCAAGTGCTGGGATGACAGCTGTGCACGACCAAACCCTGTTGGACATCAGTGAATCAAACCCTTGACCCTGGGCTGAAGTACACGGATAAGGTCAGAAACACAGGACAAGACACTGCTGCTGCTTCCTGTTGCTGACTTCTTCTATTAAATGCCTTTATATGGTTTAAATGATGGAAGAGTCATGGAGTGAACTGGCTTAGAAAGGAAGCACAGGGTTATGAAGGAGGACTACAGAGAAATGACTTGTTGCTGCATAAGCATTTTTCTTGTTTTTAAAAAAATTCATTTGTTTGTATTTTTTTTTTGCCTGCATGTATGTCTGTGTGAGTGTGTCAGATCCCCTGGAACAGGAGTTATAGACAGTTGTGAGCTGCCATGTGGGTGCTGGGAATTGAACCCAGGACCTCTGGAAGAGCAGCCAGTGTTCTTAACCCCTGAGCCATCTCTCCAGCCCCGAGTATTTTCCTCATAATAATGGAGGGCAGAAAATTTATAAAGGAAAGGACATGAAAGGGGAGGGGGACATGTTGGGGGTGCATTTTAGGAGTGGGAAGGGAGAGTCTGGGGTAGACACGATCAAAACATATTGCTTAAATATATGAAACTGCCAAAGAATAAATGAAAGCAGACTTTGTTAAAATGTAAGTTAGACTCAGAAAGACAAAGAAAGAAAAGAAAAGAAAGAAAGAAAGAAAGAAACCACCGCTGAGGGGCAGAATGCATGCGCAGTGACGGGGTAAACAATGCAGCAGGTGGTCCAGCTCCTTGTTGCCGCAGGTGTATGGTATGGAGAGGAAGCAAAGACCACATTCAAACAGCAAGCAATCATCCCTGGTGAAGAGACTGGCAGCTTGACCACAGGGCAGGACAGGATTTGTGTGTGTGTGTGTGTGTGTGTGTGTGTGTGCGTGTGTGTGTGTGCGCGTGTGTAGCTCTAACTGTCCCGGAACTTGCTTTGTAGAGCAGGCTGGCCTCGAACTCACAGAGATCTGCCTGTCTCTGCCTCTCCAGTGCTGGGATTAAAGGTGTGGCCACCACTGCCCAGTTAAACCTGCAGTTTTTATGTGCCTCAAATCCAGTGGGGGGGGGGCTGGAGAGATGGCTCAGTGGTTAAGGGCACTTGTTGCTCTTGAAGAGGACCCAGATTTGGTTCCCAGAGCCTACTTGGCAGCTCTCAGCTGTCTTTAGTTCCAGTTCCAGAAGATCTGATATGCTGGCCTGCTCTCCCTGGGCTTCAGATATGCACATAATACACATGCAGACAGGTAAAACCTTCTCACACATAAATACACATAGGCATAGGCAAAACCCTCAAATACATGAATACACATAGGTACAGGCAAAATCCTCATACACATAAATACACATGGGCACAGGCAAAACCCTCACACACATAAATACACATAGGTACAGGCAAAACCCTCAAATACATGAATACACATAGGCACAGGCAAAATCCTCATACACATAAATACACACGGGCACAGGCAAAACCCTCATACACATAAATACATAATTGCATGGTCAAAATTCTCATACACATAAAAGTAAATAAAATCTTTAAAAATCCAGTGTGGGGGGGCTGGAGAGATGGCTCAGTGGTTAAGAGCATTGGCTGCTCTCCCAGACATCCCGAGTTCAGTTCCCAGCAACCACATGGTGGCTCATAACCATCTGTAATGAAATCTGACACCCTCTTCTGGCCTACAGGCATACATGCTGGTGGAACACTGTATACATAATAAATAAATCTTTTTAAAAAAAAATCCAGTGGGGGAATTTGGTGTTTAGTGACAACTGCTTCTTTGTGACAACCCAACACTAAGAAATCTTCTCTGTCTGTCTGTCTCTGTCTGTCTGTCTGTCTCTCTCTTTCTCTCTCTCTCTCTCTCTCTCTCTCTCACACACACACACACACACACAGAGAGAGAGAGAGAGAGAGAGAGAGAGAGAAACTACACCAAGGCACTATCTTGAGAAAGGTGTCCTTGGCTGAGACTGAACCATTCTGGGGACCTACAAACAAGGAACAACCACAAAGCATGGAGTCTGGGGGCCCCCTGCTGTAGTTTCTGAGGGTGAGACAGCCGTGTGAGATAAGTGTGAAGAGACAGCAGCCAATCCCTGGACATATGATTGTAAACAAAGACTGCACTTTCATTTCCTGGCCACCCAGACCCAAATAATCACACAGAAACTATATTAATTACAATACTGTTTGGCCAACGGCTCAGGCATATTTCTATCTAGTTCTTACATCTTAAATTAACCCATTTCTATTAATCTGTGTATTGCCATGAAGCTGTAGTTTACCAGTGCGGCATGTTACTCCTTCTGTGGCTACATGGTATCTCCCTGACTCCGCCTACTCTATCTTTGTTCTGATTTCCTGTCTGATTTTACTCTGCTAAGCCATTGGCCAAAACAGCTTTATTCACTAACCAATAAAAACAACACATGTACAGAAGGACATCCCACATCAATGATAAGTTTTTGTGGCATGATCCTTTGGCAGTTAAGGGCACAGTAGTCAGTGACTCACCATCTGTGGGAGGCCCAGATCCCATCGCTGAGATAATCAATAACCATTAAAACTCAGAGGCCCTTGTCTGTGGCCAACAGGTGATACAATGTCTGAAATCACCTGTCATATGGTTTAATGTGTGCATGCTGAAAATTTCAAAGCTCAAGTCTAGGAGAGCATTTGATTTGCACGGCTATGTCCCTATTGGGTGAGATATGGAGGCATTGGGACAGGCCTTCTGCTACAGATGTCTGGTTGCTATTCTCCAACACACTCAAAGAGCCTTCTTTGCTTAGACGTCAGCCATCCCAAGGCATGCAGGTTAGGGGAGGAGGAAGGGTGCATCTCTGTAGTGAGAATCTTCCGGGCCCACATGTTGAAAAGCTAAGTGTGACCGTCGGGGGCTCCTGATGTGCACAGAAAAGAAGCTCTAGGATGGAGGTATGTGCCAGACATCCAGCCCTTGACTGGTCCAGGATGGTAGGCAAGCCAAGAGACCTAATGCCGCCAACAGATCGCCCCACCAACCCAGCACAGGCTGTGACATTCATGGACACACAAGGTCCTCCAGACTCTTTCTGTCCCTTAGTGTTTCCCTTTTGCTTTGCCTTCACTTTTACTTCTAGAAAGCTTTTTTGTTTTTGTTTTCTTCTTGTAATTGTCTTTGTTGTTGTTTTGGAAAAGCTCTAGCTATGAGCTCTTGGCTGGAGGGGACCCTGCTGCCACTGCCCCCCAAGGACCAGGCTAATACACATGAGCCACCACACTCAGATTTGTACATATGTTTTCTTACTTAGAAAAATTACCTTTATTTATTTATTATAGTGGGGGGCACATGTGTGCCATGGTGCGTGTGTGGAGGCCAGAGGACAACCTATGGGAGTCAGTTCTCTCTTACTGTGTGGGGCACCGGAGATAGGGTTAGGCTCAGATTTACAGGCTCAGCCCCAGGTACTTCATCCATTGAACTCTTTTGTTGGTTCCCATTTTTTTTAAATTTTATTTATTTATTTATTATTTATACAATATTCTGTCTGTGTATATGCCTGCAGGCCAAAAGAGGGCACCAGACCTCATTACAGATGGTTGTGAGCCACCATGTGGTTGCTGGGAATTGAACTCAGGACCTTTGGAATAGCAGGCAATGCTCTTAACCACTGAGCCATCATTCCAGCCCCCCATTTTTCTTTATTGTACAATCAGAGTTAAAAAATCTTACTCTTTTCTTGTGCCTCTAGCAACCATATTTTCTCCCTCTCTCCCTCTCTTTCTCTTCTTTCTTTCCTGTCTCTCTCTGTCTCTGGCAGAGCTTGGAACTATCTAACTTGTGAAGATCCTCCTGCCTCAGTCTCTAGAATGCTGGGAGTATCAGGCCTCGTGAGCCATCATGCCTGGAGCATCCCTTCTCTTCTCTTGACCTAACTTTTTCCTCATTGCCACTTTCTTGCCTGTTTATTTCACTCATGTACTATCTCTAGCTTTACCATAATTAGTTTTTAACATCATAACTCATTCTATATTATTGGAATTCCATGTTTTTTTCTTTTCTGTTCCATGATTATTGGTGGAGTGGAGATTGGCTTAAACCAATTTAAAATACATTTCCATATTCAGTTTAGTTTAGTGTTGTTGCTATTAAAATTGCTTTCTCGTCTTTGAATGGCATTGAAGATTGAACCTGCAAGAGAAGGCTGCCTACTAAGAAGACCCCAAAGTAAAACTGAAATTGATATCCAACAGGCATGCAACTTACAGCACAGAACTAGACATGAGAA
This sequence comes from Ondatra zibethicus, assembly GCA_004026605.1. Taxonomy (NCBI): domain Eukaryota; kingdom Metazoa; phylum Chordata; class Mammalia; order Rodentia; family Cricetidae; genus Ondatra; species Ondatra zibethicus. Next base: position 9,991 of record PVIU01020218.1, read on the forward strand.
GGCAAAAAGTCGGTTCCTCAGTCAGCTAATCCAAAGATACCAAAATGGATGAAATGTAAAGAATTCAAAATTCGTTCATAAAAATTTCAGTTCAGAGAGTACACAAACAAGCATATGGATGAAATACAAAAAATAAACACAAGGATTGGCCTTCTTACTGAGCCTTTGCAATTATTTCCTTATTTTGTCCATGTGCACATACACAATGTATACACATGTGAATTTACATACAGTCATGTGTACATATCACACACATAAATATGCAAAGAAGAAAATAAAAAGTTTCATGAGTCAAGTAAAGGTCACCCTAAACAGGTCACCACAAGCTGTTTTCTGACCAACATACAAACACCATGGCATGTGCACATGTGCATACACATGTAATTTTTTAATTTCAAAAAAGATATGCCTGTAACATTCAAGAAATTATGCACAACCAAGAGACAAGGTGTAGATGCTCATGGATTGGAAGGGGCTGATATAGAAACTAAGGGTGCAGAAAACTTCAGAGGTCACACAAGTATATGCCACCTGGGAGAAAGCAGGATGATTTCAATCACAGAGCACAGAAGGGATTTGTCTCGTAAGAGAAATACTTGGAATAAATAAGAACTGAGGAAAAATTATTCCAACTCATGTCTAATTTAGTAACACAGCAAACTCCTAGTAAAAATATACATAATATCCAAGCCAGCCGAGTAAACAACCAGCAAAATAATAGGATTCAGAAAACCCACCAAAAATAATCCAAGTATAAATCACCCTAATTCTCCAAAAGAAGATGAACTGACTGGATTCAAAACAAGATCCAAGCCAGGTAGTGGTGGTGCATGTCTTTAATCCCAGCACTCAGGAGGCAGAAGCAGGTAGATCTCTGAGTGCAGCCAGCCTGGTCTACAAAGTGAGTTGAAGGGCAGCCAGGGCTACACAGAGAAACCCTGTCTCAAAAAACAAACAAACACATGAACAAACAAAAAACAAAAAACAACGAGATCCAACTGTTGGCTGTCTGTGACAAACATAATTCACTAAAGACAGAAACAGAGAGGGAAAGGGTGAATGTTGATGTCCCAAATACGTGAAAGCCAAGCAAGCCAGTGTAGCCATACTCATGTTTGACAAAGAGCAAGAAAAAATTATACTACAGAACTATAAAAACAGCATGGTGCTGGCACAAAAACAGATATATAGACCAATGCAAGAAAACAGAAGACCCAGAAATAAATATAGGCAACTTCAGCCACATGACTTTGACAAAAGGTGCTCAAATATTGGAGAAAAGAGATCTCTCAACAGACAGTGCTGGGGAAACTGGATAGTCACGTGAAGAAAATGAAGGTAGACTCCTCTCATTCTCTGCAATGAGCAGTTCAAAATAGATCAAGGCCTTACTGTAAGACTGCAAACAGAATGTTTGTTAGGGCAAACACTTCAAGCTAAGGCATAAGCAAGGACTTTCTAAAGGGACTCGAACAGCCCAGGAAATAATAACTTGTTATGGGATTCCCCTCTGTATGCTGTGAATACCATTGGTTAATAAAGAAACTGTCTTGGCCTGATAGGGTAGAGTAGAGCTAGGCGGGGAAAACTGTTGTGAATTAGGTCAGCACGATAAATAACCAGGCCAGCTCAAGGATAACAATTATATTTTTAATGGTTATAAGGGGAAACTCACGCTACAAGAGTGGGAGGTCTGACTTCCTATCTGTCCGGCGGCGGGAGTCGTGCAGAGAGAGCTCGCACCTGGTTCCTCCCAGTTTTTCTTCCCCGGGCTCCAGGTAGCCATGCTTTAACTAGATGTGACTGGTTGACAGAGTTTCCCCATCAGAAAACTAAACTGGTTGCTGGGAGAAAGGCAGGGTCAGGGAGAAGCCATGTAGCCCCACCAGAGACAGACGCTGGAACCTTGCTGGTAAGCCACTGCCACGTGGCGACATACAGATTAATAGAAATGGGCTAACTTAATATGTAAGAGTTAGCCAATGAGAAGCTAGAGCTAATGGGCCAAACAGTGATTTAATTAATACAGTTTCAGTATGATTATTTCAGGAGTCTGGGCAGCTGGGAAATGAACAAGTGGTCTCCTACAACAATAACTGATAAATAAGATTACATCAAATGAAAAGCTCTGCACACAAAGAAAGCAATAAGCAGAACCAAGAGATAGTGCACAGTGTTTGAGAAAAACTTTGATCACTATATACTTGGTAGTACGCACATAAAGAACCCAAAAACTTAAACTTGGGGGTCATCAAGATGGTAGAGGCACTTGCTACCAATCCTGATGCCTTGAGTTCCATTCCCAGAAGCCAGAGTAGAAGGAGAGAATTGATTCCCCAAATGGTCTAATCTCTCCACTGCACCATGGTATATAGGCTATCCCTCACAAACAGATAGATAAATGTAAAAATAATAACTTTTTAAAACATCAAAGTTAGTGTTTTGTATAAAAATCATAAAATCAGTAAAGGAACATGTGACTTGGTCAGACGACAAAAGAAGCGTGGCTGGTCAGGTGGCTGAGTACTTGCTGCTCAAGCTGGAAATGCAAGTCTGATCCCAAGTAGAAGAGGAGAGATCCCCCAAAACTGTCTCAGACCCCCACATGTGCCCTGAGGCATGTGCACAACCCTCCCCTCCAATGTCATACACACCATAAGAATACATAAAAATAAGAAACACGTTCTTAGCTTTCAGGGAAATGTAAATAAAGCTACACTGAGATTTCAACTCCCCTCAATGACAGGGCTGTTATCAAGATGAAGGAAATGTGGCATATATATACACAATGGAGTTTTATTCAGTCACAAGGAGAAGTATGTCATTTGGGGGAAAATGAATGTTGCCCTATTTTGGCCTATTGTGTTGTCAACATCTTAGGGTTCACTTTCCTTTTGAAGAGTGTGACTATAAACTGTCTGGGAGAAACAGCATGAGGAGAGGGAAGTCACTCACCTCCACAGGGATCTGTACACATATCCGTTGTAAACTAGTATATGGACAGCTTGGACGAGACTCCATGTGGGGAAGAGGTGCAGAGACCTGGGCTGTGGAGCTGATTCAATGGTCAGAGCACTTCAGCGTGTGTGCCTTCCTGCTGTAGTCAACCCTCATCTGTCTCACCGGCTCTTTCTCAAGTGACTTCCATATCACTATTCTAGAATGTGACCCACAATGGCTGCCTGTGCCATATGTGCTCAAATAGCAGAGTTCAAGATGGCTTCTCACAGGCTCTGGAGTCTGTCTCTGAGGTTGTATACTTTATGAACACGCTACACTCCAGGTTTATGAAACAACCCCAGCTCATACAAGCTGCTGACTTCCCTATCCTGACTGCCTTGCCCCATCAACCAAAGATTCATCCTAATCAGAGAGCCTCTTACTTTGAGCTACACTGGGCAGTGGTGGCACACGCCTTTAATCTCAGCACTTGGGAGGCAGAAGCAGGTGAATCTCTGTGAGTTTGAAGTGAGCCTGGTCTACAAGAGTTTTCCAGGACAGTCTCCAAAGCTACAGAGAAATCTTGTCTCAAAAACAAAACAAAACAAAAATACCAATTTGAGCTAGAGCCAGGCAGTGGTGGCGCACGCCTTTACTCCCAGCACTCAGGATGCAGAGGCAGGTGGATCTCTATGAGTTTGAGGCCAATCTGGTCTACAGGGCTAGTTCCAGGGCAACCAGGGCTATTACACAGAGAAATCCTGTCTGGAAAAAAACAAAACAATTTGAGCTAGGATGGTACCAGTATTGGATAATCACCAACTCTGGCCTCTTTCTCATGTCCTCTCCCTTTAGCTGGATGAATTGTCACAGTATCACTGATACTTTTTTGCATATATTTAAATTATGACCACTTCTTCCTGTCACTATTTCTCCTCCATTCTAGCAACATTTTTGCTAATGTGAAATTTTATTGTTTCTAATTATCAGGCTTGAGTATGAGTTGTGTTACAGCTCTGGAGAGAATGGTATACCAACAGAAGTGTTACAGCTCAGCTCCAGTCAGGGACGGTTTCCCCAGCAAAGTCTGACAATCCTGGCTCCAAGAAAGGTTTCCCTAATGCAAGTGTAACAACTCTGCTCCAGCTGGGTTGTCAGGGCTCCGCTCAGCTCTGCTCTGCTAAGGGAGTTTCACTGCTCTGGCTGTGAGCGTCCTTACAGCTCTGCTCTGCTCCAGTGAAAGAAAGTTGTTACAAGAAACCTCACTTTAGCTGGTCAGTGGTGGCACATGCCTTTAATCTCAGAATTAATCTCAGGCAGAAGAGCCTTGTGGTTCTCTGTGAGTTCAAGTCCAGCCTGGTCTACAGAATGAGTTCCAGGATAATCAGGACTGTCCCAGAGAAACCCTGTCTCAAAAAACAAACAAACAAACAAAAAGAAATCTCACTTAAGAGATTTATCGGGAGTGAGGACTTCAGGAGAGTGGCTCCCTTTTCCATGGTGGAAAAAGGGCAGCCCCAAACTGAATAGCTACGGGACTTACATAGGGTTTTTTTGAGACAGAGCTTTCCAAAGTGGAGATTTTCAGGGTGGAGATTGATAGAATCTCAATTCTTGAGCTTGGGACAAGTTTCAAGATTGGTTGGATTTCTTGCTCAGGGGTTGATTGGTTTTTGTGCTCTAGGTTTGGTTGGATTTCAGTTACTGAGTTAGTTAGGGACAGGGTGTGTTTCCTTGGCTCCAGGGCCAAGGTATTCTTTCACTGGCCCTTTTTACCTTAAGTGAGTCTTCCATTGTTATGTAGGAACTGGAAGTGTGTTTGTGTGTGTGTGTACATATGTGTGTGGTGCCGAGTATGGAATCCAGGGTCTTATCCATGCTAGACATGTATATCATCGGAACCACAACTACAACCCAATATGTGGGAATTTTAAAATGTTTTTATCAGCAGATGTTAATTCTAAGCAGCAATGGGTTTCATTATGGCATGTACATAATGTACTTTGATCATATTCACCCATCATTGCCCCCTTACCCCCTCCCATTCCCACTGATCCTCTTTTTCTTCACAAGTAGTCACTGTTTTATTTCAGTTCTTTTGTGTGTGTGTCCCCTGATGAGTTTCATATTGTTGCTTTTAGGAACATGAGTCATCCACAAGAACACGGGCACTTTATTAGTGACTCTACCACTGGGAAAAATGTTTCTTCCTCCCTCAGTGACCATTAACTTTCTACAGACCCTCAGGGAGGGATGGGGTCTCATCAGCTCCAGTCTAAGAATTTTTGATACAATATCCCACTACTGAAGCTCAGGCGTGCTCAATCTCACAGCACAACAATCTGCTAACCAGCCTTTGGCTCATCCGTAGATCCCATTCTCTCTGGCCTGGCACTAACTCCTCACCTTTACCTCTCATGCTGGTTTTTAATTTATCCATCTCTCATATGTTATATTCTCACTGCAGTTTTCCCTCCCTCTAATTCTCGCCAACCTGCCCTCTCCCCCGCTCCTTCTCCCTCCCCCATTCCTTCTCCCTCCCCCACTCCTTCTCTGTTTCTTTCAGAAAAAAGCAGTCCTCCTAAGAATATCAACTGAACATGGAATAACAAGTTATATTAAGACTAAGCACAAACACTCACATCAAGGCTGGACAAGGCAACCCAGGAGGAACAGGGTCTCTAGAGCAGGTAAAAGAGTCAAAGACAGCCCCATTTCCATTGTTGATAGTCCCATAAGAACACTAAGCTACCCAGCCATGATGTGTATGCAGAGGCCCTTGCTCAGACCCACACAGGCTCCATGATTGTTGCTTCAGTCCCTGTGAGCCCCCATGAGCCTGGCATTACCTCTTATATGTTTCAGTCTGGTGCTGCGAACACTTTTGGATTCCTGTTTCTGCTTTTCGGTAAGTCAGAACCCCCAGCACACTCCCATCTGAGAACTTCTTCGGCAATGTCAACCTAAGCTGTGTCTTTTCTTTCTTCAGTCTTTACACAGACTTAGTTGATAACGAGGAGAGAAAGAGTGAGTAACACCACACAATGCTCAGCAGCTCCCTCTGGCCGTAGTGTGATATGCACATGATCCAATTACAAAGTATTAGTTGCTTTTTGCTGTTGTGGAAAAAAAAATGAGCAAAAGCAACTTACAGAAAAGTTCAATTTAGCTCACCATTCCAGATGGTGAGTCCACAGAGGTGGGGAGGCACTGCAGCTGGTCTAGCAGGCTGAGAGATCAAAACTTCACTCCCAAATACGAAGCGGAGAGAGTGAATTGAAGTGCAGTAAGGATAAAATTTCTCAAGAGTCTGTGCACAGTGACACACTTCCTCTAACAAGGTTCTACCTCCTATAGGTTCCACAGCCCCTCCAAACAGCACTGCCAACTGGGAACCAAGTGTTCAAATGTGAGCCTCTGGTGGACATCACTTCCTTAAACCACCACATTCATTAAGCTCCATATTGCCCTAGGGCCCAGGACTGGGGCACCAACTCTCCCCAGGTCTTCATCTTCTGGGCAGCCGAACTTTGCGGCTTCACAATCACACAAGCAAAATCCTTATTGTTAGTCTTTGCATATACACATACATGCATAGCCACATGTACACATGATTGTTCCTGTTTTTTTTCTGGAGAACCCTAATGTTATTCAAACTCTAAATCAAGATGTGATTTCAGAAGAGATTTATATAATATTGGGGGGGGTCACACAACCATAGGTAAAAAACTGCATGTTCTATGTAGATGTGCACATGTGTGGGTATAGTGTAACATGCAGATAGGAGAACAAGAAAGGGTATTATTAGGGTGGGGAGGAAGGGCAGGATACAGGAAAAGAAAGGAGTCATGAAAGAAAGCTGCTTGTTTTTCTAGTTTTAATTCTATCATGGATTTTTCTTTTTGGGTGGGTGAATGTGCATAAAATATAATTAATGGATAGTGAAAGTGTAGACTCCAAAGTGAAGCTCCATGACTTAATAATGGCTATTCTAACTGTAACCATTCACTGAGATAGCCAGAGTTGAGTCTAGGCAAGTGCTTGTTTGGGAGGCTATACTAATCTGGTTGGGTGATATTTATATTTGCAAATTCTTTAAAATAAAGTGACTTTTATTTAAAAACAAAACAAAACAAAAAAACCCCATGAAGCAGTGGTGGTGGACGCCTTTAGTCCCATTACTTGGTAGGCAGAAGCAGGTTGATCTCTGTGAGTTTGAGGCCAGCCTGGTCTACAGAGTGAGTTCCAGGACAGCCAGAGCTACACAAAAAAACCTCAAAAAAAAAAAAAAAAGTATTAGTGGGCTGTTTTGGGTAATAAGAACTAGACCTAAACCCATAGTTAGTTTTGACATAAAAATATTTAAATTTCTAGGATAATTTGTTCATGCAATTATCTTAAACACTGGGACTTTTGCTCAGAGATATCTTAGAAAATCATTCTTATATTCCTTCATATATACCTAAAGAAATACAAGTCAATGAACCATGGTAAAACCTGCACATCCAGCTGGGTGGTGGTGGTGCACATCTTTAATCCCAGCACTTGGGAGGCAGAGGCAGGTAGATCTCTATAAGTTCGAGTCCAGCCTGATTTATAGAGCTAGTTCCTTGACAGCCAGGGCTACACAGAGTAACCTTGTCTCGAAAAACAAAAACAAACAAAAAATCCCCTGCACATCTATAATTATTTTAGCACTTTCAAGATGGCCAAGCTTTAGAATCAGCCTAGGCATCCACGAACAAGTGAATGGAGAAAGAAAAAGCATCATGTACACATAATGAAGTTTCATTGTCCATAACAGAACATTATTAGGAAAATGTATGCAGTTAGAGATAGTTGAGTTTAGTAAAATAAGTCAAACTTAGATGTTGAATGTTGTCTCTCATTGTGGAACATAGGTTACACAAATGCATGCATGTACATGTGCACACACATGCATACCCACACACATGAACATACACATACATTCTGACATCTGAAGATTCTCAGAAAGGAATCTTCAGGAAGAGGAAGGATGGAAGAGGTGAAAAGGGGTAAGAAAGGGTAATGGAGAATGAATATGGTCAAATTACTTAGCATACATATCAAATCCATCATTTTGAGTAATTATATATTAATAAAATAAATGAAAGTACACAGTGATATGTCAATTTCATACACTTTTATTTAGGTTTTCACCAAGACAACTAAACCCACACAAGTGCTAGGGTACACCCATAGTCCCAACATTAAGGAGTGTGACATAGAAGGACTGTGAGTTCAAAGCAGGTTTTTCTGTAATAGCAAATTCCAGGCCAGCCTGGACTAAATAACAAGATTTTATTTAAAAAAAATCAAACAGGGGACTGGAGAGATGTCTCAGAGGCTAAGAGTTCTTATTGCTCTTGCAGAGGAACCAAGTATGGTTCTCAGAACCCATGTCAGGTGGCTCAAAACTGCTTATAATGACAGCTACAGGGGATCCAATGCCTCTCGCATCTATGAATATTTGTACTCATGTGCACCCCTCACAATTAAAAATAAACCAAACACACATACACAGCAGGAAAACGGAATCTCTGTTGACTATTTCACATCACCTCTTAGACTGAGAACTTTCTGTAACAAATAATGTAGATACCCTCTTTCTAAGCTACCTAATAAGGTAGCCACTTAGTACATGAGGCCTCTGAACACTTGGAATGTGGATAGTGTGACTGAGGAACTAAGTATTTTATGTGTGTGGGCTGGAGATGGGAACCATGACTTCCTGTGTGCTCACCAGGTGTTCCACCATTGAGTTCCTAGACCAGTCCCTCATATTTCCTTTTATCTGCTTCTTGAATGTTCTTACCACTACTGCAAACTCAGCAGAAGCTGGGAGTAAGTTGCTCACTGGGAAAGGTATTTGTAGGCTTTCATTGAAGCTTGAGGCTGTGTTAGGGTTGTTGGCCAAAGACTCAGAGGTGGTGAGATGTAGGTTTATAAAGATCCCACAGATATGACTTACCTGTTTCTATAGACATAGGTCCCTGGTCTGAACCAGAGAAAGTGGAGCTTGGGCTAGGTAGGCTTTTCTCTCTGCTGAGCATTCTTCCCATCATTCCTCAGCAGACTCTCAGAAGCACATGGCCAAAAGAAACCTGAAAAGTGTGCTGCTGTGGAGACACAGCCCATGATCCCAGCTAGGACCCACACTGGGAGTGACCCCTCTTGTCAGGTTCACGCCCCAGCCCTTTCTTCATATGAAGAAACTTCAGGAAAGCTATAGGCAGTTTGCTCTGCATCAGTCTTTCCTAGTTTGTGCCTTGCTCCATTCTTAAGAACACCAATGTTCTCTTCTACCTCTGGGTAGGAGCTTTGGGGACTGTTTTTGTGTTCCTTCCTATGGGCTAGCCTGCATTTTCCATTCCCTTTGGGTCTGTCTGGATTATATCCTTTCTCAGGAAGCTTTCTAGGAATCGCCTTTGCTGATTCTCCTGTGAACTCCTGTGGCCTGAGAACCATTCTTTAGGCCTGGGATCAAACTCTGCTAGCTGGTAGCAGGGATAGTGGCAAGACACTGAGAATACCAGGGACCATGGCTAGGATTAGAGATGGGCTAAGGAAGAGCCAAGAGGCCTTGGGATGGGCGTCACAAGCAGAGGTGACACTAAACAGTTATTGGTGCAAACAGCTGGAAGTCGGTCAGTCTATGTGACACAGCGGTGACCTGCAAGGCTCTGAGGTACTGACTGGTCACTTCCACTCTTGGTGCCCCTTTTCCTCATCTGAGAAGTGGGGGTAACCACACCCAACATTTGGGTGTGGTAGATAATGCCCTGGAAAGCCAGCCCTGGGGCCATACTTCCTTCCTGGTTTTGAAGATCCTGTTATAAATTCTTCCAGGAACTCTCCCTTTTTCACTTATTCTGTTGTGTTCCTTTTTCTAGTTTTTGTTTTGTTTGGTTTTTTGTTTTTATGAGACTATGAGCTATAGGACTGTGTTCCCTAGGTTGTCCCCAAACTCTTGGGCTCAACTGGTCCCATTGCTTCACAGCCCTGTGACTGCCAGCAGGCTCGGTTGGAATATTTGTTCAATCTGCCATTACCCTACAGTTCCATATCCTGTCCTCAGCCTTGTGAGGCCCACGGAAGGCTCTCAACACACATCAACAGAATGAACCAAAGTGAGCAGAGTGCACAGTGTGCTGTCCTCAGACTAAGCACATCATTGGTTTCTAGAGAAATGTTGATTTTCCAGTACTCTATTAAGTGTTTCAGTGAGGGGCTGGCTCTCTAATCCTTTCCAGATAGCTCATTGATTATAGTAGGACAGGTTATAATCTCATCTTTTTGGTTCCATTCAAATGCCATTCACTGAGTTTTTTTTTCTGTGCCAGGCACTGCCAAGGGTTTGAAGTTGGAAGGAGCATCTAGAAGGAGTTTCTAGAGAAATGTTGATTTTCCAATAATTTCTATTAAATGTTTCAGCGAGGGGGGCTGGCTCGCTAATCCTTTCCAGATGACAAGGTAAAATTTCATCTGTTTGGTTCTATTCAATTACCATTCACTGAGTTTGTGTTCTGTGCCAGGCACTGCCAAGGCTTCACAGTTGGAAGGAGCATCTCACAGAATAGCATGGGAACCTTCCTTACCTTAGAGCCACACGCTGCCTGGATGAGGGGGTTGTCCATCAATGCCATGGGATGACATTCATATCCTGGAATAGTCCCCACTGAATGGACCCAGTCTTGCAGGGAGGACTGCTCCTCTCCTCTGTCACTGCCAGGGCCCACAGTCTTCCATCTTTACTAAAGGTCAAGAGTTTGAGCTTATTTTTGCTCTTTCAGAGTTGTTGACAACAGGTGTGGCTACAAATAAGAGATCCTGACCTAGGGTGTGGTTAATTAGTATTTTGAGTATATAGAGGTGGATCTGCTCCACCTTGACCAAAGGTCGGAGAATTCAAGTCTCCTTCAAGGAGACCGGCAGGAGGTTCCAGGGAGTGGCTGCCTACAGGATACTTAGTCTAAGGATGTTGGCATTACCCGTCCTGTCTAAACAACAGAGTACTTGATTGAGGATGCTCTGTTTATTCTTTTTATCATGTTAATGCAGTCTGTTGCCTCCCCCTCCCCTTTGGGAGTGAGGTATATAAGCATGTGAAAAACAAACACTGGTGGTTTCAGTATTCACTGACTTTCCTTCCTGGTGCTGCTCTGTGTTTCTTTTATTTCTCTCATATTTCTGTTCCTTTTGCTTAATAATTCTAATCCTCATGCTCCTACCTTGGAATGTATGAATCTCATCGAGGCTGGACTCTAACAGCCCACCTGTCCTGCAGCCCCGTTTCATCAGCTGGATAAACAGTGCTCTCTGCTGCCTCTCTGTGCAAGAGCTCAGAGTCCATAGCACAGAGCTCAGGAGCACCAAGCAGGCTGGTGCACCATGACTGGCTCTGGATGGCCCCTTCCTCTCAGACTTTGGGGACTTGGCGGCCTTGGTGAGGGGGGTGGTTCTGCTGCCTCCTGTGGCCTGGCAATTCTTCCATTTCAGCTGCCTGTAAGTATGAGGTTCAAGTTAAGTGCTTGACTTTACATCTGCCATGGGTAGCATGGGTGACTAACTCAGACCAGCTGTGTGACCTCAGGCAAAGCATGCAGCAAAGCATGCAGCTCGTAGCGTCTCCTGCAATGAAGGATCATAATACTGACTCCAATAGGCTGAAGGAAGGATTAGAGGTGATTAACTTCCTGACTCTCGTTCAGCAGGGCCACAACCTTTAGGACCCTTGGGCCAGAAGGGCCCTGCTTTTTGCTGGACACATCTCCAGGACTCTGCAACTTCCTCTTCCTGGTTTGGATAAGGCACAGTAACTAGTGGGGAAGATGAGGCCCAGGCAGTGGCAGTGAGGCCTTGGATAAACAGGTGTTGGCCACATTTGCAGAAGAGATCAGATCGTTTGGCACATGTCTGAGAAGCACACTAGGTGCTTAGGCACTGTCTGTGGTGTCCTGGTGAGTGGGTGGGCAGTATTGGCAAAAGGCAACAGAAACTGCACAGTGCCCATTCTGTGTCTCTCTAATCCCATTTTCATTGCAATGGCCATGTCTGGACGAATCAGTGACCTCATGTAGAGGATGAGCTGCCTGTTGCTCAGGCAGCAGGATAGACAGTGCAGAGCTAGAATGGCCACCTTCTCTTGGGACTTTTGTGAGCTTTTTGTTTTGTTCTAGAGCTTGGAATTGGCCCTAAGGGCCACTCATAACTGTTCCTAGCTCCACTCCTTTTCAAACTGAGACTCTCATCCTGTGAGAACAACTGTAGATGCAGGAACTGACAGTGTAAAGACACTCCAAAGGGAGGATAATCCAGAGTTCTCTTCTGTCATGTTAGAAGACTGTTGTCCAGGGGCAATAGTCTATATGGCCCTGTGGGTAATAGTGGGAAGTCCAAAAGAGACCAGCATGTATATGAGGGCATGTTTGATAGAAGAATTCAAGTCTTCTTTTAGGCAATCAGGTGGTGAGAGCAGACTGTTTCTATGGGACTAGAAACATGTTATAGCCACCAGCTCTACTCTTGAATCCTTCGTTTCTGATTTAAGCACAGCCTTCTTCCAGTCCCAGAGTGGGCTATTCCATCCTTTATAAGGTGGTGGGCTCCTAAAACTATTCGTAGAGCAGCTTCTGGAGAAATATAGCCTGCTGTCTTAAGAAGAACCCAGGGAAGTGCTTGTAAATTATCACATGATAGGACCAGGAACTCCACAGAACGATGGAACATAAGATATGGACTAACTTTCTTAGACTCTAGTTCTCTCTCATCAAGAATAGCACTGTCAGGCTTCTTGGGAGTTTTGAGGAAACCAGGGCATGTCAGGTAGATGGGGAATTCAGCATGGTATGCCCTTACTGTCCGTTCTGCCCTTTAGTAAGTGTCACTGAAAGGGATAAGTAATCACAGATCAGAAAATGCACAATTCAGAACCTGTAGAAGAGACTCATTTCCAGTCCAAGCCTTCAGAGAGTCATTTACAGAAATGACACTAGCAGCCAGGGAACAATGAGACATATACAGCTTTATTTAATCTGTAAAAAGTCACACTCGGGTAGAGTGACATCTTCTTTATCTTAGCATAAAGCAAGGAGTGTGTGAAAAACCTCTTCCTCAGGTTTGGAACCATATGACCCTGCCTGGGCTCACATCTGGATACTTCCAAGAAAGGAGTCCTTGTGGTGTAGCAGCTTCTTCTCAGAGGTTCTCCCTGGCTGGTATGACCCCTCATCGACAACCTGGACAGGGCTGCCCTGAGATTGTCCCCTTCCCTCCTAAAGGGACATTGCACGCTTAAGACTTTCCCAGAAATGGGTTCTACTTCAATGTGACTTGTTTTCCATTAATGTTTGCTGGAACCTAGGCTACATTTACTTATCATGGTGGTGTGTTAATGATTCCTTCTTTCCCTGCTAAGACCCTCACCATCGATGGTATATTTAAACCATACTGTCCCCTTCTCTGGGACAGAGGGATGGAGAACCACTCTCCATCCAACCTGGGAGGCACTTCCTACAGATGTGTGGGTGTCTGGGAAGTGGTATCAGATGCTACAGGGACAGCATTTTAGTCTGCAGAGTGGAGCCTGGTGTTTGTTTTTCATCTTCCTTGGCTATCTAGAGCTTAGGACAATTCCGTGGAGAAAATGCCATGGTGTAGAGATACCACTGATGGGTTTCAGATCCTGCCCTCTGACTTAAACAATGACATGTATGAATCTGCTTGGACAGGGGAGGTGACTGCTACCTTGCCTATCTGTGTAACAGGTGACCCCTCTGCTGGTCACAGCCAGTCAATGGTCCACACAGTAACTACATCCCCACATCCCTCAGACCCCCTCTCTCCTAAAATCACTGCAAATATTGTCCAAGTGGAACCAAAATCCAACCTTGTGGCCCAAGCCATCCAAATATCTGCTATGCATATTTCCCTTTAAAATGCCATTGAGTGCAAAAACGTCCCTTTGCAGAAGCGCTACAAGAAAGCATGTCTAAAATCACAGAACTATGCACACACAGACACAGACACGCGTGCTCGCACACACATGGAGTTGAGAATCAAAGAATCTCGTCAGATACATATTTGAGGGAGCACAGGGAAAGGCTGGCAAGAGAAGATATGGAGATCAGATCGGATCAAGATGTTGGAATGTTACAGTAATGGCATGGGTGTGGTTCTTGGTATATACAAAAAGGGGTGTGTAGAGAGAATGATAAATCCAGGCTATTAGAGAAAGGTTCTGTGGCCATGCATGAGTGAAAGTGGAGGCCAGCTGACAGGATGAAATGTTCTATTATGGAGTGGTCATTTCAAGGAGGAGGGACTTGCGTGGTCCAGGGAGTAGCATCTGCTTAGCAAGACACCTCCATGGTCTGGTGTCTGTCCAGGACATCAGGGGACTCACAGGATTCTTGAGTTCCATCTGACTGATTGCTGGTCACAGACCTGCTAAAGGGACTTTCTCCAGAGCCAATGCTACTCGAGGTGGAGTGGGTTCGTGATCGGGCGAGCCGGGTCATGCTGGCAGATGGTACTGTAACAAAGAACCAGGAGATCAGAAGGAGGAGCTCAGAGAAGCTCAAGTACTCTACAAGCTTCACCTAAGACTTTACCTTTCCCAGCCCACCTAAGATGATGCCCAGGACGGCATAAGAGGTACCCCCTCTGCACTATTTGCTCTAGGTGAGTGACTGTATGCAGGCTGCTGTGATCTCCTGCATCTGGATTCTTTCCAGATTTGACTTCAGAGTATGATGAGAAACCCTAAGGGCAGAGTTAAGCCTCTTAGCTGTGACCACATCATTCATATAGTGATTAGGAAGGTGGCTTTGGGAACACATACTGGTCACCAAAACCTGCAGTGCATGCAAGACTAAACCAAAAGAAAGAATGACAAACCACACAAGTAGGAAGGCATTTCACAAACACAGTGCAAGCCCGATACAACAAGACTACCATCCGTGTCCACAGGTACTTTTGCCCTCTGGGGAGGAGACATGGATGGGTGGAGGGGAGGGAAGGTGTTCTGGAGCTGATCGCTATACAGGCATGTGGTACAGGCTATTGGGGACAAGGGGTTGACATAGGACTGACTCTGGGGTTGTTTAATTTAGACTCCTATTTTGTTACTGTTACTACTTTGACTTTAAGATCCTTTTAGCTTCATCATGGCCTGGACAAGGCCTCACCTGACAGAACTAACTGTATATAATTCTGGATCATCAATCACTGTCCCTGCTATCATTTCATCACTGGGATCAAAAAATATCATATCTGTGGTGGTCTCTGGACACAGATGCTAACATTTCTACCTAGAGTCAAGACTACAGGACCTTTTTGATTCCTGTTTAGGGCTCACTTCAAGGATTAGTAAATATGTGGTGGTAGTGGAAGAGGGGCCCCCTCCCCCATTAAGCTTTGGCTACCACTGTCACCCTGGCTGAGGATGAGACGAGGCCTGGGCATTTCAATGGACTCCTTTTTACTTATAGAACCAGGCCTGATCTGTAGGGTGAACTCTTAGAGCACACTAAGCCCTGTTCTATCGGGCTCTCACTGCACAGGGAACCGCGGACATGCTGCAGGCAGCCAATGCAGCAGAAAGAGCATGGTTGGGAGGCGGGCAGGGCCAGCACAATAAGGTACCTGACTCGCTGCTGAGGTGACTGAGCTGCACATACGGGACTGGAAGCAGGATGGACACAGGAAAAGGCAGGTTAGTGACCCACAAGAGCTATGTGACAACCTTGGCTGCCTAGAAGATGCTGACAGGATCTGAGCCAGGGATGGAAGTTTCTTTTGAGGTCCCAGAGAAGAGCATTGATGCTTGAGCACCACCTTTAATGCCACTTCTCGAAAAAGACAAAAGAAGCTATTCCACCCTCATTCTATAGGTAGCCTCCATACCCTGTTTTAGAAGCTAGCTGCATGATCAGATATCTTCTGGGGGAGAGGATGAGACTAGGCTAGAAGAGGACTTCTCCTCCTGGTGAGCCAGAGGGCTGTGTGTGTGGGCTCGGGTGGTAGCAGCTCACAGACGGGGACGACATAGCCACTCTAGACAAGACACACATGGTCTTTCTGGCAGCTACAGGTCTGAACCTAGGGACCACCTTCCTAGGCAGCTCACCAATGGTCATCATCTAATGGACACCAAAGATGGAAAATCTGCCCGCTGGGTAAAGAGCTCTGTTCTGGGGTTAAAGGTTTTTATTTATTTCCCCCAAGAGAAGCAAGTGTGAGTTTTGTGACAAATGGGAAAGCTCAGATCTACGAGGTAAGAGCCCAGTGCAGCAGCACATGACATGGACGTGCTCTAAAACTGCCGGCTCATCTGTGGCAGAACAGAGTTCAGTAAGGACACCGTCTTTTTCTCCTGGAGCCTTTACTTTGTTTCTGTGGGCCAGGTAAAACCTGCTGGGTTCAGATATATATCATAAGCTCCAGTTTATAGCTAAGGCAGCCAAAGCTTCAGTGGTTAAGATGTGGGCCTGGAGTCAGACTTTGACGGTTTCAATTATGGCTATGCTGCTTACTGGTTGCTACAGGAGGCAGCTAAACATCCTTGAGCCTCAGTGTGCTATAAAATCACCTCTTAGAGCCAGGTGTGGTGGCACACACCTTTAATCCCAGCAGAGGCAGGTAGATCTCTGAGTTTGAGGCCCCTTTGATCTACAGAGTGAGTTCCAGGACTGCCAGGGCTATACAGAGAAACCTTGTCTCAAAAAACAAAACAAAACAAACAGAAAGACAGGGAAAAAAAAATCACCTTTTAGTCTGAGGACATATCTTAGCTGTCAGCCTCACTTAGACACATGCACAGATGAATGAACACTTTATACTCTATTGTCATCTACTTAAAGGCCGATTAGCAGATGGGTGGTGTCCTGAGAATTGTGGTCTCCCAGATGTTAAACATATCCTATTACCCATAAATTTCTGCTAAATAGAAAACATACTACTCACTGTAGCCCATCCCCTGCAAAAAGTACTTGAAGGCCTCGGTGAGCTTCCCAGGCTGGGGGAACAAACAAAGAAGGCATTAATTTTTGCATTAAGTAGACAGGTAGCAATGGGCAGGGGGAGCGAGACAGAGGAGAGAGAGGGAGAGAGAGAGAGAGAGAGAGAGAGAGAGAGAGAGAGAGAGAGAGAGAGAGAGAAATTATTATGAACACTTTCTTACCTGAACTACTTGGGGCAGTCCTCCACAGTCTGCCATCTAGAAGAGGAAGAACACCTAAGTCAGCAGGACCTCCACTAAGGGGAACGCTCTCAGTATTCCATGTCCTTTCAAAGATGTCAGGAATGAACTTGATGCTTAACAGCATCCATCTTTGTATCACTTCAGGGCATTCTATGCAGTGTTGATGCTGGCCATACCCTTGGGAGAGATGTCCAGTGCTGTTCATTCACAGGACCTCAGGCCTGGCTTTCAGGCCAGTGCAGGTATTTCTTGTTAGGCTGACAGTGCTGTCAGTTAAAACTTTCATCCTGGCTCATCTGCACCCAAAGACACTTATTTTCACAGTACTCAAACAATGTGCTCCTACATCTCAGTGTGTCATATTTTGTAAGGGCCCCTTTCCCTGCTAAGAGGTCAGGGGCAGGGTTTCCTATGTTGCTGAGTCCTCCACTTCTTGCCGCTAAGTACTTGGGCACAGGACCCTGATGTCCTCCTCTCCTTGTTCTCCTTTGCTCCTCCTTTTCCTCTTGTTCTCTTGCCCTTCTCCTCATTTCTTCTTCTATTTAAACTTTCTGTCTGCCAGTCCCACCTGCCTTGCTATTGGCTATTCAGCACTTTATTAAACCATCAGGTGTTTTAGGCAGGAAAAGAATCACAGTTTCACAGAGTTAAACAAATGTAGCATAAACAAAAGCAATTCATTAAACAAATGTTCCAGAGCATAAACAAATGTAAAACACCTTAAAATAATATTCTACAACAGGGTTCCTCTATGTAGTCTTGGCTGTCCTGGAACTCACTCTGTAGATCAGGTTGGCCTTGACCTCAAAGATTTGCCTGCCTCTGCATCCCAAGTGCTGGGATTAAAGGTATGTGCTGCCACTACCCAGCAAGGGTGAATCTTGATAATCTAGAAACTTTTAACAAGTACAAGAAGCTCCAAGAGAAAAATGTACCCTTCATCACTAAGACATTCTTAGAAGTTTCCTTAAAAATACAACAGTATTACCTTATTTCTTTTTATTTTGTACATTCACTAAATTTTGAGTGGAATGGGAAAGTGTTTATGACGTAAATGGAGGAAAACAGAAATATCTTCTAATCTTTATTTGCTTGGTTTTTTTTTTTTTTTTTTTTTTTTTGTAGTTCAGGATAGCCTGGAACTCATTATATATATCAGACTGGCTTCAAACTTATAGCAAACCTCCTGCCTTAGCCTCCTATAAGTCGGAATTATAGGCATAGGCCACCATCCCAGCTTTCTTTCTTCTTTCTTTTTAAATTTTTTTTTCAGACTGGGTATCTCTATGCAGCCCAGGAAAGATATGTACTTGTATCTCCTGAGTGCTGGGATTAAAGGCCTGTGACACCATGCTCAGACCTCCAGCTCCTCTGACCTTATGATCTAAAAAGATATAGGAAAAAAGACACTAGTATTTTACTACATATTTGTTTTTTTGAGAATTTAGAAAATATATTCTTTGGGCTGGTGAAATGGCTCAGAGGATAAAAGTGCTTGCAGCCAATGCAGCCAAGCCTGACAATCTGAGTCCCATCCTTGAGACCCACATGGTGGAAGGAGAGAACTGACTTCTGTAACTTGTCCTTATGTGTCTTGACACGTATTGTCTACTGCCAATAAATACATAAATGTACTTAATCTATTTTTCTTATTCTGAGAGAAAGAGAGAGCGAGAGAGAGAATGAAAACACAGAGTTGACAAGTACCTAAGTTATCACAAGTAGTTGGTTGTGAAAGAAGACATGTTACCTTTAGCAAAGTGGTATTTATAGGGTCGAGGCGAGAATTGCATTCAACCTGAAAAAGAAAATAACTTTAGAAATTGCTAGAATTACCATGTCAGTGATCTTACATGCCAAAGAGATTAGGTGTCATGTGTGATGTCTGATGGTTCAGAGTTCACCTAAAAATTTTGCCATTTCCTTTTCTGATGCTTTCAGTGTTTAATGAACAACATGCTGACTCTAAAGCCTCTTATTCTGGCCATGATGTGGGCAAGGAATGTTCCCTCTTGGAGAGGCAAACAGGACTGTGGCCCTGTCCTGCTGGGATCTCCTCCATGCTGTCCCAGCACACCTGGCCTATCAGCTGGGCCTGTGCTCTGTGTCCACCTCCCTGCTCAGTCCCTCCTGCCTGGAGCGGAGGGCTGCCATTCCCCAACCACTGACTCTACTGCTTCACTGCTCTCTGGCTCCCCAGGGTGAAGATTAATTCTTCTGTGATTGTTCTGCTGCGATGGTCAGCAAAATTACGGATGACAGCCTGGTACACCTCCATGTTTGGGATCTTGTGCCCTTCTACCCATGAAGGCAGGAACCTCAAAGAAAATATTTCAGGAAGATAATCTCTGAGCACATGCCCCATCACTGAGCTATACCTACAGCTCTAGTAGGACAGTATTTTATGGCTCACTTGATCAAACAGCTTTTCCTTATGTTTTCTAAGAATATACACATAAAACCTGTGATAAGAGCTTAGAATCCAGTGGGGGTGACTATATATACCACAAAAGAAAACAATGTAACTTCAAAAACTTTACAGCTGTATGGAATGAACAGAAAGAAGGCCAAGTAGGAATTTCAGAGACAGACAGGAAGAAAAGGCGGTGTCTGGAGACTTCCAGAGGTAGAGAAAGGAAGATCGTGTAGTACACATGTGTCATTACAGTGGAGAGTATAAAGTGAAGATGCATACAGAGCAAATTCAGGGCAGACTGGAGCTCACTGTGGAAGGCAAGATGGTTTCTGAGGTGACAAGATCTGATTTAGGAGAACAGTGGCACATGTGGCTTACTGAGGAGGCAGTGGCCCGTCAGGGAGTGGTTCTAGTTACCTAGGCAAGAACCAGCAATCCAGGTGAACTTTGGGTCTTGGGATTGCTGATGGGCAGGTATACAAAACTCCTCTGAAATCAGGAGGTGATCTAAAAGCCAAGATCAAGTCAGAGGTTTAATTTGTTCTATGTGAATGACAATGCAGGTTGTGATAAACAAACGCACCATTTTTCTATAGAATATGCAAGGATTCCACAGGTAGAATTTTAAAATGGGTATTTATTGGCTACTCATAGTGCTCAGAATATAGTAGATAAGCTATATTTTCTAGGAAATCAACTTCCATGTCTAGATTTAACAAAGCATGTCTTCTATTATCCACTACTTTGTAATTCATACAATGTTCTGTGTCTCCATTTTTAACTAACCACAATCACCAGGGCTGCATGTGTGTTTTCCTGCAGGGCTGGAGACTGCACCCAGGGCCTTGCACATTGATGCTTTGCCTTAAGCTACATTCCCAGCCTCAGCCATTGGTCTCTGGCATGTCTATGCATTTTCTGAATCCTCAAATAGATCTGTTACTCCTCAGCCTTGAACAAATAGGAGATTCTCAGAAAGATGCTGAATTAGTGAGCAAAACCAGGTGTCAGTTCTGAACTAGCACTTGCGGAGTTTCTCCTGGTGTCCTGGGGTGTCTCTCAAGTTCCTACCACCAGAGGCATATGGGATTCTGGCCAGGGAGTTAGGTCTAAATGCAGTTAGAGGAGGGTCTACTCTCTGTTTCGGATGAGGCCCCACCTCTTGAAAAACAGGAGTGTGGAAATAAGATGAAAAGGCCTTATTTATTTGGCTAAACTATACCTTTAAAAAAATAAGTGACTGGGCAGTGGTGGCGCACACCTTTAATCCCAGTACTCAGGAGGCAGAGGCAGGCGGATCTCTGTGAGTTTGAGGCCAGTCTGGTCTACAAGAGCTAGTTCCAGGACAGGCTCCAGAGCTACAAAGAAACCCTGTCTCAAAAATCAAAATAAATAAAATAAATAAATAAATTTTAAAAATAAATAAAAATAAAAAAATAAGTGAACATGCTATTTAAGTCAACACAAGGGAGAGGGATATAGGCCCTCGACAGCCTTCTCATTTGCTGGATTTGTGGTGGCTAACTTCTCTTAAGTGGAAGGGCTGAGTACCAAACATCTAACTGTAATTGCCACAGAGTGGACAACAGCACACAGAGCCCACTGATCAACCTGATGGGACCTGATGACTGCTGAGGAACTGATTTAAAAATATGTAAAAGTAAAACCTGGTAGGTGGAATTAGATACAGCATGGCCTTGTGCGGTCATGTTTCCATGACACACTGTGTCAGCTGTGTTCCTGCCACATACATGCTTCAATTAGATACAGCATGGCCTTGTGCGGTCATGTTTCCATGACACACTGTGTCAGCTGTGTTCCTCCCACATACATGGTTCAATTAGATACAGCATGGCCTTGTGCGGTCATGTTTCCATGACACACTGTGTCAGCTGTGTTCCTCCCACATACATTTGACCACACTTTAATCCCAGCCTGCTCACATCAGGACATACTTACCACAGCCTCCACCGCAGGTGAATTGTCCCCTACCACCAGTAAAGTAGAACACCTAGGAACACGCGGAAGAAGAGGAGATGGTCAGCAAGTAAGCACAAACACTGTGGTCAATGGATTCGCCATGACAGGCAGATACATAGCCACTTAGCGGGGAGACTGAGGCACTTACTTTAATGTTTTCAACCTGTTATCATTTTGGCCCAATATAGGTCTTTCAATCTCCAGGTCTCTGCGTCTAGACAAACAAAGCAGAATCAGTATTGTTTGCAGGAGAATCATGGCCTTCATGGGTTTCCCAGACATGTAATCCAGAGTATGACAGCCTAAGAACACTGTCTTTTCTTCACACCTCAGGAAGGAAGGGCCCTGAGCTATTCTCCAGTTGTTTCCACGGCACCATGCATGCTACAGGGCAGGAATGGATTTTACGGATGCTGTAAAGGGGGAGAACTTTAAAACTCTACCGGGAGCCCTACTGAAATCCTCAAGTCTAACTTGAATTTTCCAAGTGGTCTGTAGGAATGAGTCCTGTAGGAGGAGGGACTGACATACTTTTATATGGGAAGAGGATTTTACTTATAATAGCTTTGCAAAGAACTTTTTAGTCTTTTTTATTTCAATTAAAAGTAGAAAGCTCTCCAGACCAGATCCAAAGCTTGGCATTGCACCTTACAGGCCATGTAACTCTGCAGACTTTCAGCTGACAAATGCAGCCTTCCCCGTCTTCCCTCAGGAAAACTATCATTAGGGTAAGAACCAGTGCTCTCTCCTCAGCCTACCCTCTGACAGCAAAGGTATGAAAGTAAATTTTGAAATACTCAAGGAAAAATGAGTTGACTGACATCCTTGTGTTATTCTGACTGATTCATGACAAGGTGTCAGCAAACAGAATCAAAACCAAGTCCTAGAGTTCTCTCCATTGTCTTCCTATAAGGGCTTTCTTCTAGTCCCTACCATTATTTTCTTTTCTTAAATATATGTAACTTAGGTTTCTTTTTTTCCCCCTCAAAACAACCTAGAAACTACAACTGTTTTTAGAGCTCACAGTTTCCTTCTTTAGAGATCTTTCTAAAATCTGTCTATACTCTTCCATCCTAGAATGGTCAAACCGCACAGGCATGACAAAAATGGCAGTAGATTATTCCTCCTGCCTGCTTCCTTAGACATCACACAGACTTTAGAGCTGGACTACACAGTTAAAAGAAGGAATGACAAACAACTCTACCCATTATAGGAACCCAGGAAGAGCTGGAGGTTTTCTTGGTTGATGTCTTGAGCAATGTGTAGTCTGTAGGTTTGAATGAGGTCCAAATTGGCCTGCAACTCTTCCTAGAATAAATGAAAGAAAACACCAATAAACTGGGCTGCAGAACAAATCCATCCTATTTGGTTTGTACTTTCAGTGGCAATAGCCTTTCCACTCATGCAGGGATTTGGAGCAGAGCTTAGGATTTACTAATGTACAGATACACTGAATGGCTAACAACTTTTTTATTTGAAGCATCACAGTTCAGCTCCATATTCTGTGTCAAATGAGGGCACCAAGTGGTATATGGAATGGCACATACTAAAAATAGTTACATAGAGCAAAAAATGTCATGCCCAGACAGTACACATTATGATTTTACTCACTTGAAGTTCAAAAGCAGGCAAAAGTAAAGAAGAGAGGTAATGGACTAGTGAGTACTTTGTTCAGGAGGATTAGAGAGCAGGAAGAACACAAGAGAACCTTTTTGGTTGGTAGAAATACTCTACATAATAATATATATGTTAACATAAGAATACATAGGAAAAAGATCAGAGACATTACATTTGCGGTGTGTACTGTAGTCTATGTGAATTATGTCTCCTCAATCAAGGAAACAATATAGATGGAGGTTACCCAGCAACAAAAGAATGAGATTAAAATCCCAAGGACTTAGAAAGCTGAAGGGAGAGGATCCAAGTTTGAGGACATGCCTGGGCATAGGCATTGTTTCAGAGGCAAGAAAGGAAATAATCAGACTCAGAGTGACTGCCTATAAGAAACAGGAAATGAGATGGGTTGCAGATTTTCTGTAATAGGGCTGTATAAGCTCTTTTCTCTAAAACAAAAGTAAGTTTGTTACACTGATAAAATGTAATGAAATAAAGGAACAGAATGAAGGAAAGACTACTATTTTGATTTAAATGTCAGCTCCTTCATTTTCCATGTGGACAATGGTGGCATATTATGCTGTGTTTCTGCCCTTTGGTTTTTCTATCTTAAAATAAAGCCAAAGATGCTGGAGAGAAAGCTCAGTGGTTAAGAGCACTGGCTGTTCTTCCAGAGGACCCAGTCTTACACCACATAAGCAAGATAAAAAAAACTACCTCGCACTAACATAATCAGTAGATGGTAAGAGCTTGCTCTATCCTCCCGTTTTCCTTGAGGCGTATTCAGAATATTAAGTGCTCTAGACTGGCTAGCCTCTGCCCTCCACACCCCGGCCGCCTCACAGCTCCTGGCCTCATTGCTCAGTTTCTCATCACTCACTTTTCCCTTTGAAAACAGGACTGCAGGCAAATCCCCACCAACAATTACCCACAGCACAGGTCACCCCTGCTGCAGATTTCAGTGTCTGTCAGTCCGTGAGGACTGAATGAGATCATCTCTAAGCTCCTCTCACAACAACATTTCAGCGTTCTTTGTTTTTCTCTTTCTGAAACTTGTATTTCTGTGAGGCCTTTTCTGAACCTCCTGGTGGCTCTAAAGATGTCTGATGAGCACTGGTGTTGTCAAACACACAGATGGCATTCTGCTCACAGGGGACAGGTGGGGGGATGCTGTTTTCTGTCACTCTCCAAGTGCCAAGATCCATGAGCTAAGAGAAGCCTCCCCGCAGGCCTGGCCTTGGCAGGGCCACATGTCCTTCTGACTGCATGGGACATGTTATCTGCCAGGATCCAGGAGATTGCAAGG
>PVIU01020219.1:0-34470 GCA_004026605.1 Ondatra zibethicus
ATTGGCTCTTTGGGAACCTTGTCTATATGGATGCACACCTTCCTAGGCCAAGATGGAGCGGGGATGCCTTGGACTTCCCATAGGGCAGGGTACCCTGCCCCTCTTAAGAAAGCAGGGGGAAGGAGGAGGGGTATTGGGGGAGAGGGAGGGGACTGGGAGAAGGGGTGGAAGTGTAATTTTTTGAATGAAAAATAAAAGAGTATGAAAAAAAGAGTTTGAAAATTTTTTCTGTACTCTGTGTGGCACTTTTTTTTTTCCTATAGAAACACAACTGAGCCAGGTTGGGAGAAGACAAGAGGTGTGAAGGAGAGCCAAGTCGCCCTAGCTATCTCATAGGAGAGTGTTACACACTATGAGGCATCTAAGCATCCAGCAAAGCACAGTTAGAACCAGCAAAACTACCTAGTCCACCCATATCAACCTAGGAACACATGAGGAATCTTATCAAAGATAGGAAAATTGCTGTGTCACACATGTATACTTGAAATAATAGTGTTTGTGTTAGCTGAGATTTGAGGTGATTAAAAAATGACAATGAATCAATACTTGTCCATACACAAGACAAAGACATCAATGATTAAAATCTTTATGAAATATCATTTTTCAAAGAGCTCTTGAGTTTTTGTGGGACAACGTACTTCAAGCTAAAGAACATTTATTGCTGAAATTATGGGGACAAAGAGGCTTGGTCCAGCAATTACTCTGGAGGAAGGCAGTCAATATATTTTACACAGCTCCTATAGCTAGCTAGTATCCTGCTTCAATAATGATGATGATGATAACCTAATTATTCACTAAAAGCAAATATTACTAGTTTTTGGCTTCATAGAAAAATAAATTGAACAGTACTGAGGTTTTTAAAAAAAAAGTCTAGAACAATGTTTAGTAAATGTATTCTTTTATACTTTCTGTAGTCTTTATATACTATATGTACACACTAATGTGTAGCTGTATATGTATGGAAATACAAATGTTTTAGTTCTGACCCAATATGTTCATTGAAAGCCCAGTTGAGGAAATAAAAATATTCAATGGACCATTCTCATTTCAGTCCTATGTGGTAAAGTTTCATTCTGTTGTTAGTTTGAAATCTGGCTTATCTCCTATGCTTCATTCTTCCAGTGGCATGTTATTTAAAAACAGTGAGTCAAAATAATTCTCAGTGAGCTAAAACTGTCACCTTCACTTAGTTTTTCTTAAAAACAATTGCTTTTCTGAATGGCACCAAAAGGATGGAGTCATCTTTTCTTTGTTTGTTTGTTTCTCAAGACAGGGTTTCTCTGTGTAACTGCCATGGCTGTCCTGGAACTTGCTTTGTAAACCAGGCTGGCCTCGAACTCATAAAGATCTGCCTGCCTCTGGCTCTCAAGATCTGGGATTAAAGGCATGCGCCACCATGAACTTTTCTTCAAATTGATTATAAAATTGTAATTGGTAACATTCATTTCCAAAATAGAAAAATCATATAGTCCAGCCCCTAACCAAGAATCTAGCAGCATCTGATACCTGCCGGAAAAGGGAAAATCAATTTTCTTTAATGGAATGTCACTGTGTCTGTCAACCACAGTTTGTGGCTGGCCCCATGCCTAGCAGTAGCTGGCCAATACAAAATGTTCCATGTTTTTCATGGTGGTGGTTTTTTGTAAACACTTTGTTTTGTTTTGTTCTGTTTTGGTAAGCTTTTTTTCTTATTGGTTTCCTTCCTTCTTTTGCTTGTGTCTGCCTGTTTGTTTTTATTTAGGTTTCCACCCACCCTTAGGACTGGATTTTTTTTTTTGAGAGGGAGAGAAGAAGGGAGGGAGGGAAGATGGAGGGACAGGGAGAGTTTTGTGTTAGTGGGAAGAATATTGGAGTTGGGAGGAGAAAGAATATGATCAAAATATTGTATGAACAAAAGTAATTAAAAAGGAAAATGTCTGGTTAGGTAGTTCAATGGTAGATCACTTATAAGAATGAATAATAATTTTGTTGAAAGGCAGAGAGTCTATTAAATAGCAATATTTTTAAAGTTGCTGCTCATTCTTCTTGCTGAATGATGTTCTCTTTTACCCTTAAATTCAATGTTTCATGAACTATATTAGCAATCTTTTATTAGAGTTTGTGAGTTAGAGATGGAGATTTAAAAACAGAAAATGAAAACTATTAATTTTGTTTCATTTTATATTTGATTTATTCTGATTTTATAACTAATAACGTAAATGATGAAAATAAGCAAGTTAATCTCTCTGTTGAACTAGTGTCAACACAGGAAATATATTTAAATGAATTTTCTACTTGTAAATAAGCATATGTTTTAACTGAAGATACCTATATTCCTTTTTAAATTATATTATTTTATTTTGTATGTGTGTGACTCTTTTACCTGCATGTGTGTATGTATGGCTGATACCTGTGGAGACCAGAACAAGGTGTTAGATCCTCTAGAACTAGAACTGTAGATGGCTGTGAGGCACCATGTGGATGCCGTGAACCAAACCTGAATCCTAGGAAAGAGCACCTAGTGATCTTTACAGAGCCACATCTCTAGCCCCATAATCATCAAATTGAAATCCCTGTGTATTTATTCTTTTTTTGCTTCTCCTCTCTAGTTTTACTGATATTTATCTTTAATTCCCATTATTTTCCTTTACGTCAGTGCCTTTGGTGGAATTAGGATGTTGAAATTGAACTCAGGGATTTTTACCTTCAAAGCATGCAATCAACTACTGATCTACACTGACTGTAGCTTCATGAATAGCCATCACTTGCTCATCACTTCTGTCACAACCAGCATCCGGTAACTAATAGAACAAAACCTTTTGAAACTGGAGAGAGAGAGAGAGAGAGAGAGAGAGAGAGAGAGAGAGAGAGAGAGAGCACAAGTCTCTGGAAAGTTAGCTTCAAGTATAACAGTGAAACAGTGAATAATCTTTGTATTTATGACTTAAATATGTAATGAGAAAAGTTATAAATACCAGTGTTTTTAAACAGAAATATGAAACGCTTTTTATGAATTCTCTTTCTTCTCAAATCTGTTATGCCAAGGTGAACATATTCCACAAACTGAAGACAAGCCAAGATTATTCACCTTAAGAAAGACAAAGAGCCCACTATGTGGGCAATCTCATGAAGAAATGGAGAAATACACACTGATTCATTAAAGCATGTGTAGGAAAAGTAACATGGAACACCAAATACTTTTTGCCTACTTTACTTCACAAAGCAGGTATTGTCTTCTTGTAACACTTCATTCACTACCAAAACACTTCTCATAATCCAATTTAACAGCTCCTTAGAGGCAGTTAGAAATGATCATTAAAAAGCTCTTTGTCTTTCTCAATGTGTTCTCTAGTGAGTAAAATCAATTTGAACAAATATTGATCTTATTTTTTTAAATTAATCCACCTGGGCATAGTAAGTGAGAAAAGGACATAACATAATATAGCAACCATCTTGCATGTTTATCCACTATCAGTTGCCAATTGATTGAGTATCTATAACAGTTCAAAACTTTAAAATGAATATTATTCAATTGACATATAATAGGCAGAACATAGCAAAAATAATAAAAATGAAAACCACCACAATGTGATGTAAAATCATAATCATAATTTTATAAGCGTGAATTGCAATAATAATCAAACAGCTTGTCTATGTCACCAGGAATCCATGAAATAAAATTTTCATGATCATATACAAAACCAAATGTAAAACACTGTCTGTTGGGACACTATGGGATAACACAGGGCATTCATAGTATCCTGAGATTCATCTTTAGCATGAAAGTGTTGAACAAGAAGCAAATAAACATGAAGGAAAACAAAAGGAAAAATGTAGTTGGGCTGAATCAGTAGTGAATTTCAACTGTCACTGACTATGTTTGCTTTCTTTGTGTGCCGTTTTATAGGCTTTCAACACCCCTAGATCCCTTACAAGTGAGGATTCCATTCCTAGATTGAATAACCGTTCTCCACTCTGTCATATTTTCTCATAATTTTACTCTTTAGTATATTGTTCTAATTTTTCTTCTGCTTTACAAATACTTCACCACTCTTTCCTCATTATGTTCTGAAACTCTTAAGTATTGAAAATAAATTTTGATGTCCCCCATCTTAGCTGTACTATTTCGAGCTTTCTTTTCTTAAAAACTAAGCTTCAATCCCAGAGAATTTAGACAACAATACGGACACTAAGAGAGACCAACATAGATATAATCTACGTGGGAAGTAGAAAGTATAAAAAGACAAGATCTCCTTAATAATTTGGGAGCATGGGGACTTTGGGGGAGGGTTGAGGGAGGGAGGGGGGTGGCAGGGAGGGGAGCAGAGAAAAATAAAAAAAAACTAAAAATTAAAAAAAATATTTTTTCTAATATATTAGACATCTCAAAAATAAAAAAAAAACACAAAAACTAAGCTTCATTAAATTTACCTGCAATCATAAAAGGTAAAGGATAGTCTCCCTACTCTTATTACAGTTACAATTTCTCCTAACAGAACCAAGTTGCTTACTTGGCCCTCTTAGGATTGGATCGTTAGTGTCTTCAGGCTTCTGGAATCCACCATATTTGAGTTCAGATTTTGAGTCTTTACCTTCAGCTACTTTCTTCTGGTACTTGCTTCACTCACTCCTCTCTCTTAGCCTACTAGGTTAAGTTTGTCTTTGAGTTGACTGTCCAGTCTCTCCCTTGTTCTATGAAAGTCATACAAGTACTTCACACAGTTGCCCTATGCCCTTTGGAAGGTTCATCACACGCATGGGATCACCCATCCTCTGTGTTTTTGGCATCTCTCAACAAGTCTTGCCATCGCC
Source organism: Ondatra zibethicus (assembly GCA_004026605.1). Classification (NCBI taxonomy): domain Eukaryota; kingdom Metazoa; phylum Chordata; class Mammalia; order Rodentia; family Cricetidae; genus Ondatra; species Ondatra zibethicus. The sequence goes on from PVIU01020219.1 coordinate 4,792, forward strand.
AGTGCAGGGTGGATACCCTCAGGTTTGGGATTCTGTCTTTTGGCACTTACATCCTCCTATGTCTCCAACTGTGTGTCCTCTATTCCTATGACTTTTCATCATGATCTGGAAACTCTACTTCTTAACATCGGTATATGATACTGGAATCCTCCTTCTGGCATGCTTCCTACTTATGACCCCTAACACCTGAACTTGGAAGGAAAAATCTTTCCTAAGTCTCTCCTACCTCTTCTTTTCTTTGCTCTGGGAATTTCTTTACTGCCCCCCGATTTGATTCAAGGGTGTTTCCTCTCCTCCCTCTGTGGGCTAATCTCATTTAAAACTGGACTCTTTAACTCCCCTTGCCTGTCTCTACTTCTCTATTGGTTTCTACAGCCTCTTTTCCTATACTCCAGCCTTTTCCCCCTTATTAAGACTATCTCCCACGATTGCCCCATCCCTTCTTTCTTTACCCCACACTAACTTCAGGGTAATCTTCCAGGACAGGACTGGCAAATAGATTTCACACATATGCCACTTCACAAAACACATAAATCTCTTCTTACTATGACAGACACCTTCTCAGGATATAGAGAAATTTTCCCTGCTATGACGGAGACTGCAGAAGTGGTCTGTTCCCACCTCATGAATAATGCTTTGCTTAGATTTGAACTTTCTAAATCCATACAACCAGAAACTAACCTGGTATTAATCTCTAAAGTCACCCAGTTTGTTCAGAGGGCCTTAGCATTACAGTGGCCTTTCCACATTCCCTACCTACCCAGTTCACAGGAAATATAGAAATGGCTAATAGACTCATTAAGAGTCACTTATCAAAATGGTCTTCTCAACTTCACCTTTCTTGAACTCAACTCCTAACTCTAGCCCCAACTCACATTTGGGTCATGCTCTGAGTTCCTTCCTTCCTCAACTCAATTGAGTTAATGAAAAACTGTCATTTTGCTCTTGAAAAATTTACCTCCTCTGGATTGAGCTCCACTCTGTGACTCAATTACCTTCTTTCACTCTTTCCAGAAAACTTTTCCACAACCATAATGAACATGTCCTGCCTCAACCCTCCACTGATCCTATTAACAAAATCATTTTACCTGGTGACTGAGTTTTTCTGAAGGTTTCTCACCTGCAGGCTGTCAGCCCATACTCAGTGTATCTGGATATGGTCCTCCTCAGCATACCTGCTGTAGCCAGATTTCAGGGACTGATGACAAGGATCCATCTTCTGTAGCTTAAGTGAGCTCTGAATACCTGACCTTGTAAGTACTCTTTGCCACTTGACAGGAAATCTAAAACATATGGTCTCCCATATAATACCCATCTCAGCATTTGGAATCTTTCTTTCTAACGGTCTTAGTCTTCTTGCCACACTCCCAACCAAGAGGACTGCACAACATGCTTGGAATTTTCAAATATTTGCTGAATAGTCCCCCCACGCTCCTTTAGTTTACCTTCTGTCTTTCTCAGGATACGCTTCAGACATCCACATTTCTTGACCTCTGTGCAGCTTGTTCAGTTAATGGTGGTTTCACTCTGTCCTCTTCCCTCCATGCATGCTCTAAATGTATTTGTTTTCCTCGGGACCAAACAACCAAACTGTAAAGCTGAGACCTCATGGGAAAATTACTCATTCTGGGGCTGTAGATATCTTTTTTCTCCTCAAGCTATGGGTTAGAACTCCCAGCAGCTCTCACTCAAACTTGACCCTGAAAGGGACACAGTCATCTTCACTACCCAAGACCCCTATGATGACAAATGGGTCTAGGGATTGAAGGGTTTACCTATATTGATTTTGATAGATTTGGGCCTTCCACCAGACAAAAAATTAAAATTTTAAATCTCTCAAAAGGGCTCTGCCCACTCCTGCTGATGCCGTAGTGGAGATCATACAACAATCATCATCCAACTGAAGCTTTGAAATCTCCAAGATCAGGACCTCTCTTTTGCTGCCACCTCATAGATGGCCATCCTAAATGACTCCCTGAGAGTGTACTGTGCGTACAGAAATACTGATGAGTCCCTCAATGCATCCTCATGCTTCCCTTTAACAATCTCTCATTGTGGCCATCCCCTTCACAAATGTAACTCTAAACTTCACATTCTACAGCCCTGAGACCATTTCCTCCTCTCTTCTCTGCTGGTACCTTCCTATCCTCCAGAAACACCAGCTGATTGCCTTTTCAATAACCATTATCCACCTTGCTCTCCTTCTACTCTTGGCAGTATGTTAACAGCTTAATCTCAAAATCCTAACTAGCTCCATAAAGAATCTTTTTCTGGAACTGGTCTAGTCTCAATATGCAGATACCTTAATCCATGACTCATGCATCCCCACTTCATTACGTGTTCAACTCATCTTCAACATTGAAAGAGAAATGAGCCATGACCCTCCCAGTCATGATTGGAATAAGTTCAAAAGCTTCAGTATTGACTAGAGTCCTGTCTCCAGGATCCTGGGCTATAGTCTCCATCTATCCTAACAGATATCCACTCCATCTAGGAGCCAACCTCAGACCTACAACGTCAGATCGCCTTCCAAGCCTCAGTGGTCCTACAAAACTCTTAACTTTCTGACCACTGAGAAGAAAGACTACTGTCTCTTCCTCAGTGAACAGTATTGGTACTATATTGTTAGTCTGGTCAAGTGGAAAAGAAGATTAAAAACAATCTTACATGAATTGGCTTGCAAACTACCATCTTCAAAGGCTGACTCCAATGTAAGATTCTTGCTATGATCCTCCCTTGGGCATTGACGACCCTTACCCCACTTAGGCCCACCCTAATCCTAACCCTGTGTCACAACAATAACTCTTTCCTGACCCTTTAGATTTTGTTTCAGGGAACAATGAAATGACCCAAGGATCAGTGATTCTAAAAGAATTTCTTCAGGTTTACTACTGTCTACTCGCTGCCTGATTTCCCACCTTTGACTCATTTCCTAGGTTTCTAAAGACCCCTCTGTCACCAATCCTGCTCAGCCAGAAGTAGTCATGGGAAGACAGTTCTTGGCCCTTTCGTCAACAATAGGCTGGAATGCTAGGTCACAAGCAGGCCTCTAGAATGCTGTGCAGATGTCAGTACCCTGCAATTGCTACCAAAGGTTAGCCTGAGATGAGGAAACAAAAAATTAACCCCGAGCAGTCTGCATAAACCTTGCTTATCAGATAATCTTAGTTTCCTTTTTCTCCCTAACTGGCCATCTGCCACAGGCAAAATATATCTGATTTCCTAAACTGTCCTGACTATGGCAAGTACAGACTCCTTTCCAGAGGGCAAAGTCCAATGACCCTGTTTTACTCAAGACATAGAAAAATCTTCCAAGAGGAAGGAATCTTCCCTAAAGCCTTCAGAAACCCCATAAAGCCTATTTCCTCTTCTAATTGGCCTATTGCTATCTACTCTTGTCAGACTGCCTGGCAATTTGTCTCAACAACCCCTAAATAACTCTTTATACACATAGAGCGGTCAAGTTCAGTGGTTTCATGGAGCTCACTCACACAATCGTGAACTTGATTATGGTTTTGATATGCTAATTAATACTATCTCCCCATTCTTGAAAGCTGTACATATGTACTTATTCCTCAAATATAAGTTTTTTTCCATAAAAATAGAAAGAAAAAAGACTCAAATATCATGTTTCTAAGAATTTGGAATCTACAGAGAATATCAGAGCTCTATATTGCTGGATCAATAGTATATTGTGTATAATAACATATTAACTAACTCATAAATCGAAGAGTTGAAAATACCACAAATGATACAGTTATAGTTTGGCTAATTCTTTATTATGTTGTATTAATTTTTTCATAGAATATATTGTTATCCTGTTCTTTCTCCTCCCCCAACACTTTCCAGGAGTTCCAGATCTCCCTACCCATACAGCTTCATGTTCTTTCTCTCTGCCTCTCTCAAAACATTAAAAACAAAAACAAAAATCAAAACAGACAAAACAAAAAATGAAAGAAAATCAACGTGACAAAAAATATTCAAACAAAACAAAAAGCATACACAAAAAATATGTTTTAGGTTTGCCAACTACTCCTAGGCATGAGGCCTGCCCTGTAGTATGGTTGATATACCCAATGACACACTGAAGTAAATTGGCTTACCTTTCCTAGCAGGTATCAAATGCAAATAACTTCTTGGTTAAGGGCATGACTTTGTGTCTACTCAATCTCAGTAGTTTGCTTCATTCTAAAGGAGATTAGGGACAGTATTGCTAACGAAGTTATTAAGCAAAAATAAATAAGAAGAAACCACGAGAGATGCTGTGACAAAAGCAATAAGTGACTTTGGTGAATATTCAGTGGAAGAGGAATAGGATCAAACTTAGAATTCATATGGAGCTCTTGTCATTGCCTCAAGAAAGGAAGTAGGGTGAAAAAAGTATCTGAGCATTCCAATGGAGGTGATGCTGTTCATTAATCTTGAACTTTAATGTACTTTAACTGTAGCTATGATTTCACAGTCAGTTACATTTGGCTCTCTCTACCCTGTATGGGTGAATAATGTTGCTCACAGAAGCTGCAGTCAGTTTTATGCACAGAATATCTCTCAGTTGCCTAACACAAATGAATGAGACCCTGTTGCTGAAGACACTTTGGTTGTAGAACATAGAGAAATCAAGAAGACACTGTGCTAGAACCTTTCTTCCTGCTAGGTATCTTTCATAATATTGAAAAGTGTAATGCAGAGTGCTGGTGTTGAACAGTCATCAGTGGTCTTACCCAGTGGTAGAATTTGTATACTACAATACCAACTGTCTAAGGCAAGATGTGCCTACTGGTGAAATAGTAGCATGATTGTTAGGACGGAGGGCACAATCAACCACTTTCTTCTTAGACTGCAAGCTCAACAGGAGGGAATTGATGCCTGGTATTGTACACCTGGCCAAAACTCATGACTGAAGATGTCATAGGCTCTGGCTGGTGGGTCAGGTGGCTACTCTTACTCTTTTGTAAAGTGGTTCCCTTGTCCAATTTCCTACTAACTGTGTTTATACCAATAGATTAGTGTGAGTTCTAACATTGGTTAAAGAAGCTTCTGCTTGTAGTGGGCTTCAGTTAGTGCAGAAAGTCCTAACTCATCAAGATGCTGAGAAAATATTTGTGTTGAGTGTTTAGTCCTAAATGGGACATTTATACCCTTCTCTGGTACCAAGGTTAAAGGATTATCATGAAAGAGGAGGGGAAAAGAATGCAAGAGCCAGAGAATCTGGAGGGATTTTTGGAGAGCTTTCTTCTGAACTTGCTTTAACTCTTGAACTCACAATCTCATAATTACCTGCAGAGGACCAGGATTAAGCCTACCAACATTCCAGTCTGGACAGAAGAACAGTTCAGGAGGTACCCGTAGCTGAACAGCTATTGGCAAGTAATGATTATACAGGAAAGGGTAGTTATTTTCTTTAGTGCAGTAGCCACTGATACGTTGCCCATACTCTAGTAACTATCCGAAGTCTATGTTCTACAAGCAACCCCAATAAAGCTGAGTTATTTTGAAATAAGAAAAAAGAGCCATGAGAAGAGGGAAAACTTGTTGGGAAGAAAAGGGATTTCTGAAGGAGGGAGAAGGGGATAAAACAGAGTAATGGGGAGATATATCGTTGAAATATATTATATACATGTACAAAATTGTAAAAATATATATTATAATGTTTCTTAAGGAATATTCTCCCCCTCACTCCATTGTTCATTAAAAGTACATTCTCATCCCAGAGGTTTCCGACTGTTCTTTATGTTGTTTTGTACATCCTATGTAATTGTTGCAGTTGCAAGCTACTTATCTAGATCCAGAAGGCCCATGACATACAATGCACTATATTCACTATCCTGATTTCTATAAAGTCTGACCTCTATGTGTGTGTTGATTTTGTGTGTTTATGTGCAGGTGCACATGCATGCATTTCTGGATATATAATATTATTATCTCTTTGGGATTTTTTGCCAAGCCTGTTCTTCCTAATTAATCTGTATCTGATAGATAAATGGTCATTTATAGATTCAGATAGATAGATACACAGATATATAGATGGAGATAGATAGACAGATATGAATTTATTCATGTGTATATGCATGCACATGAGTGGTAGGCAACATATCATGAGTATCAACCTGAAATCTAGGCATTTTCAAAGCATGTTCTTCTCCTCAGATTTTAGTGTATATTAGAGTCATATGGATGAATCTATTAAAACAAACTGATAGTTTCTCTAGATGATTATACTGGTATACAATGAACTGTGTTTTGAGAAACTCAATTCTAGGCTCAGGTGTGTCACTGACTGTATGACATATACTAGGAGACAAAGAAACTTGCATAATCATTAATTCTTCATATAAAATAAAGTTAAAAATACTGCTCTATTCCTAAAAAAATATTGTCTACACTCACACTTTCAAACTCTTCATCTAGAATATACATATAAGTATGAAAAATGCAATAATAAAACTAGAGAACCTAGGAAAAAGTACCAAAAAATTAGTGAACATTTACCTTAGGCTTTCCTGAGGCAGAGATAGAAAAGAAATTATGGTAGGTTCTCCAGCTGTTATCAAATAAACGAAGGAATTTAATCTAAAAGTTTGTAAGAAGATTGTCAGTCTAAAAGTCCTCGTCGTCAAGGAATGAAGGACTGAATGTAGAGAATTTCTGAACTCAGATAAGAAACCAAGCACATCTGTATTCTTTTTAATCACTGACAATTTACCCCCTTCTTTTTAATTACAATGTGCATTTAGAAATTATTTGTAAAACCTTAAATCTTGATACAAAGAATAGTCATGGATATTATATATCACATGACATTTTCAAATTTCTCAATGTATCTTTTGGAAGTAACAATGGTCATTAGGCTGTCTTCTGTGTATTGTTTATTAATGTATAAAAAATCACAAAGCATATTGAAAAATTGTCATGTGTTTTAATGGTTATATTTCTTTATGGTTGTTTTTTTTGCTAACCATGTGTGTTATATATTCTGTGTTTAAAACAATATTATACAAAGCAGTCCACAGGAAACTCCAGACTGATTCTGTGATACTCCACACAAACAATAGTTTAGAAATTGCTTATATTATTTTGTCTTTGTGGATTTTTCAGTTTTCAGTTATAGAATACTAATGGACTTTTGTATTAAGGATACTAATATAGATTTTATAAAATAACAGCATTTCATGTGATTTTTCTTGATATTGTTTTGGAGATTTTGACAGACAATTGAAATTCAGTCCTTCAAAATAATAGAGTCATTTATTGAATTTACAGATCCTATGTGAAATACTTAGAGTTATATATATATATGGTAGTTTATAAGTGGAAATCAAGTTTGATTCTACACTTTTAAAAGTGATTGCTTTAAACGTTTCTAGGTATGTAGGTTGGCAAAGAGTTATAATGCAAACTTGAAAGAAGAGCTTTAGTGAGTTAATATATCAGCTGTGGGGTCCTGACTTTTAGCTGAGCCTCTGTAGGGTGTAAGGTGTAGGAATAATCCTGCTGGTTTGCATCCCAATCATATTTTAAATTTATGAAATGAAGCCATTGTGTAAATTTAATGTGCAAATCTTCCCTTATCTTAGAAAACTCTTATAATTTAACAAACTCTTATTTCAGCATCCTAACAATTGGAGCACGTATATAATCTCACAAATTTATGGAAATTTAGTAACCTACATAAAGTGCAGATACAGAGTAAGTTAATATTATTGTGTTGTTTGATGCAGTTATAATCTTTTATTCTCAAACTCCACAACAGATTTGAAACCTAAAATTGAAAAAATAAGTACACAAATGTTTAAGATAACACATGATAATGAGGAGGAAGATTTGAGTTCCCAGGCAGCCACATAAAAAAGCTGAAAGTAGCAAGTTGTTCAAGTATGTCAACAGGGTGTGTGGTGTGTGAGTTACTGGGATGAGATACTACAGGAGGACCCCTGGGGCTAATTAACCATTAAGCCTAGCTGAAACTAGAGCTATTGGTTCAGTGAGAGACCCTGTCTCAAAACTCAAGGTGGAAAGTGATAGAGGAAGATAATCTCAACGTCGGACTCTGTATGCACGGACCCATGTACCTGTACACACACACACACACATCACATCACATTCACATCACACCATCACATCATACCACAACAGAAACAAGGAATATGAGGATAAGGCAAATTGCCAACTGAAATAACTCTGGATACAGATCTGCCTTCTCTAAGATACAATGTCTTGTACCATTTTCATGGGCTAGGGAAACATCATTTTTTTTCTTTTCTTAGCTTTCTATTAACAAATGCTAATTTTACTTAATGGTCTTTATTATGATATCTTTACACACATATTTCATCAGATTCACCTTCTTTTTATCCTCCCTTGTCATCCCCATTCCTCTTCTTAAATAGCTCCCTTTCTGTATTCGTATCTGTTTTGTTTTAGGTCACCTAAAGAGTTTAAGTAGGTTTTCTTATATGGACATGAGAGAATGGTTCTTTAGAAGAGCATCAGCAACTGACCAGTGGCTACATGAAAGAATAAAATGTCTTGCCCTCCTCCGCAGCTTCTAACTTCCTAACAACTCTCGGGGGTAGGAAGGGCTGGGGATGCCCTTCCCTCAGCAACTATTCATTGTTTTTAAGGTCCCAAGTATGTATTACGAAAGGAAAATATGATAAATTTTTGCTTATAAGCATTTTCAATATTCACAGAAAAATACTAAATATTCTACTATTTAAGGATTTCTCTGATAATCTTTAGTAAAGTCACTCATTTTACTAATAGAAAAAAAAACAGTAACTACTCTTTTGAAAAGATGTGACCATCTAACTTTGAGATAATACCCCAGAAATCTGTTCTTTTGAACAGTACATATTAGAAGAAAGCATAATTGTCTATCAGCAAAACAAAATATCAAGGATACTTTTGATAGTCTTACATATGAAATCAATGTATCATGGAGATTTTTTCCAACGTAAAATTAAGTAACATAAACATTATACAGCCTGTGATAGTTTTATAATGAATGTAAAAACATCCCTTCCATCAGAATTTCTTCATTTCATATGCACAGGATGTATCTAAGAATGTAGCTAAATTGTAGACTTTGATCAATGCTGGATCTGCAGTGTAATCGGTTAATTTTATTAATCACAAAATCTCAGTTGCTGCTGCCATTGCTGAACAACAGACCACCACAGGTTAAGCTGCACTGTCTTAGTCCTCTCATCATTTCTAAGGGTAGTCATAGCTAATTTTCACAAAATTTTTTTAAAAATAGATTTCCTTTAAAAATTCATCATGTCTTTTTCTTAAGACATTGTTTAGTCGTTGTTGAGAGTACACTATTATAACAGGGATATATGAGATGCTTTATTTTGTTGTTTTCTGGCATTCCTACTTGATATGGAGCTTATGCTTACAAAATGCATATAAAGAAATGGTGAGTCTGGGCTTTCAGTTCTGTCTCCCATCAGCTGTATTCTTCCAAGATGCATCTGTCTTCCTTTCTGACACTGTAAGCTCCTTTCTCAGCTTGCCTATGCCAAGGCCTTCCTTATTCTGCCCTAACAGCTAAACTCACTGGCATTTTCCCTTCCTTAAAGATGTGGATTGTTTAATAACCGTGGAGAAAATGATAGTAGGAGAAAATTACTTGCAGTAACTACCATGGACAAGAGATAACCACAGAATTCAGTAACAACACCTCCATCAAGAGGTCAAACCTATAGACACATGGTGTTACACACCTGTAATTCCTGCACTCCAGAGGCTGTGGGCATGAGGATGGTGAGTTTGAGGCAGCCTGAGCCACATAGTAAGATTCTGTGTAAAAAAAAAATTAAGGAACAAAGAGAGCAGTGCATAATTTTGGTTACTGTCCTTAGCACTAGCAGAAATCAACACATTTGAAAGTAGATGTATCTACATGGAGATAGATAAAGATCTATTTTCATCATCCTACAGGTTGACATCTAGTTATGCCAGCACCATTTGTTAAAGATGCTTTCACTCTTCCATTGTATACTTTTAGCTTCTTTATCAAATATGAGGTGTTCCTAGGTTTGTGGATTAATATCCGGGTCTTCAGTTCTATTCCATTGGTCAACATCTCTGTTTTAATGCCAATACCAAGCAGTTTTCATTACTGTAGCACTGTAATAGAGTTTGAAGTCAGGGATGGTAATGACTCCGGAAGTTCCGTTATTGTATAGGATTGTTTTGGCTATCCTGGGCTTTTGTTTTTCCATATAAACTTAGTTATTGTTCTCTCAAGCTCTGCTTTCTCTTCTATGTATATGCGAAAATAAAGTTATAGACTTGCATGTGACAACCTTGGATGGCAACTCTCTCATATATGTGTTTTTAAAAAATCTTTCATACACACATACACACACACACATACACACACAGATGAACTCTCTTCATGAATTTGTGAGGAAGTAGGGTGACATGGTGGGAGTTGGAGAGCAGAGTGGGTAGGTTAGAAATGACATAAATATAGTATTTTTGTACGAAATTATAGAAAATGTTTTCTCAAATACATTATGCAAAATAAAATTGAAAATTTCAAAATAAATGTTATATTCAATTGGAAAGATCCAGTTTTAATAGGCAATATGATCAGTATTTATCTTTATAGTTGGTTACTTCTTGATATACAGCAAAATTTCTATTTTTATTGTAGAAAAACTGTTTTAGAAATTTTGACAAGTCAGGTGTCTGTGTCATAAACTTGTAACCCCAGACCATGGAAGGAAGAAACAGGAAGATGAGACATTTAAGGCCAGTTTGAACTCCATGAGATCCTGTCTTAACAAAAATAATAAAAACAAAATATAAAATACTGGCAGTATTAGCAGAACACAAACAAAGGAAACCTTTGCTAAAATGTTTATTATTTACTTAATAAACAGTGGAAATATACTGGAGTGTTTTAGCAATTTTCATGAACATAATTGATACTATGAATTATATACTAGAACATCCTAATTTTATGTCATATATTGTTACCAATCTAAACTATTTGATTATTTAAAAAAAAATAATCCTGTTTGTAGTTTGTTAAGAACCTCCCCTGAAAGTTCTTGCATGGCAATTTTTCACTATCTTCAGGTCTTGTGGGACATGTTTGTGCTTCTTTCTCACAGTATTCTACTCCTTGTACCACTTAGATTGGGGGCTAGACCCAGGTGGGAGCATAGAGCATGAACAGCTAACTCAGGGATGAAAATTTCGGCAAATGAACACATGAACGAGTGAATTCATGTATAGGTCATGGACTACAATTCCTTTAAGACTAATCAAAGCAGTGTGCAACTTGATATACCATCCTTTGTTGATAGCCATGGGAGGTCTGCCCCTTTATTAACAGAAAGAAAGGAGGAGTGGATGGGGGGAAGGGCCTGATGTGGGGGAAGGAATGATAGGAGAAGAGGGCCAGGAAACTGCTGTTGGGGTGTAAAATAAATTAATTAAATAAATAAAACTGATCAAAGCAATCTAAAAAATAAATGGGTCTTTTTCAAACCCTAATTAAATATCCATTAATAATTTTCTTTGGTCATAATAGTTGTAAAACCTAGAAAAGTTTTATTTTTCTTGATGCTTTAGGAAATACATATATTTTGTAAATCAATTTTCTTTCTTGTATACTTTTTAAATGTCTCTTTCTTTGCACATGCCTTTCAAAAATACTATATTTTTATTACACTCATTCATTTTGTGTCTGTTAATATATTCCCTCTCTCTCTCTCTCTCTCTCTCTCTCTCTCTCTCTCTCTCTCTCTCTCTCTGTGTGTGTGTGTGTGTGTGTGTGTGCATGTGTGTGGTGTTGCACATTGTATGCTCACATGCCAAAGATCACCTTTTCCAATTACAGGACAATTTTCAGGCGTATGTTTTCTCCTTCTACCATGTGTGTTCCAGGTATTGAATTCCAGTTGTCAAGCTTGACAGCAAACTTCTTTACACACTAATCCGTCTTTCCGGCACACTATAAAGAGCCTTCATCTGAACTATTCTAAGTATTTGAACTTGGGACTCTTGTGTGCTTCTTGTTGTGTAAGGCATGGCCTCTCTTTCTCCCTCAGGCTGTCCTCGAAATGAGTTTGTAGGCCAGGCTGACCTCACTCATGTTTCTCCTTTATGCATCTGCCTCGTGCTGAGATTACAGGCATGCATCACTGCTGCCAGCACAATTATTTTCTTTTAATTGTATAATATACATTTTCTAGCTCATCTGCCTCTTTGGCTTAGCCTCCACATTGATAGTCCAAAAGCATTGTCTTTGATTTCAGCATCATTTCTGTGCTACCCTGTAAAAGTCACAACTACTTCCTCACAAATCAGGCTATGCGACTTTGCAGTCCTTCCCTTATGACTGAGGGCACTAGCACTTGTTGTGCCTGTTAGAGGACCCAGGCCTCAAGTAGGGCAGGAAATGTAACCTCAACCTCCCCTGAGACATGAATAATAACAATCCAGAGACAGATATTTGGGTTAAACCTGAAGGTCAGAAAAGCAAAGCAGCTAAGCTACCAGAGAGCGCTTACTTCTATGAAATTTTCAGACTGAAAAGAGAGCGAGTTCCTCTCTCATCCCTCCTTATGTTCCTCTCTAGTGCTGGGATTAAAGGCGTGCACTACCACCGCCCAGCATCTATGAGTAACTAGTGTGGCTGCTGGGATTAAATAAATGTGTGTGCCACCACTGCCTGGCCTGCATGATTGACTAATGTGACTGTTTTGCATTCTGTTCTTCAGGCAAGTTTTATTTATTAAAATACAAATGAAATATCACTACACTCCCCTCTCTGATACCCATGTCCTCCTTTGTATTAATACCTTACTGAATGTTAATATATCGTAACCCTAGCCACATATAAGTGTACAAAAAAAGCCACACATTACATTTAGATCACCCACCACCTACAAAATCAAGGGATTTTCTTTGTTTCTCTGGATGGAAATACTCATTCTTTCTACCCCATTTGGGACCCCACTGTGCTACCATAATATCATAACCCACCTAATAGAGTGCTGTAGGAATTCCTATCACCAGTAGCCTTTAAGTTACCTGCCCACTAGGGCATGGCCTCTTATACTATTTATGCCAAGGTAAAGTACGTGTCTGGCCTCTTTTCTGGCTGTGAGATTCAGTTGCTGTTCCCCGTTTCAGCAGAGGATTGTGATCTATGAGTCTACCCCTAAATAAAAAGCCCTCTATTGTACTCAATTCTGAGCTAGTGTGGGTTTTCTTTTAAACGAACTTCTTCGATAGAGCTCTTCTTATGAGCAACTGAGGTCAGCTGCTTTCTGTCAAGACATTAAAACACCTTATGTTTTCTATTATGCCCTGTTATTGTCACAACTCTCAAATTGATGGGGAAACTATCAACCAATCACATCTTGTTAGGGTGTGGCTACATGGACCCCCAGGTTGAAAAACCGAGAGAACACAGGTGCTTCCTCTCTCCATGCGGTGCCCACTAGACAGATAGGACTTCTGACCTCCCACTCTTGCAGCGTGAGTTTCCCTTTTTTAACCAATTAAAAATACTTGTTCTTCTTGAGCTGGCTTGGTTATTTATCATACCGACCCAATTTTGTTACACCTGGCACCCATTTGTGGGGCTCTTAGGGCCTCTTGTGGCCTGGCTAGCTGTCACCAGCTGTGGCCACACTGCACCCATTTGGACATAGACTGTCCCAGCTCCCTCCCGGTTGCACCAACTCAGCACTAATCTCAAGCATCCAGTCCGGCCCCATAGCTGCATCTCTGCACATTCCCCTCAGCCCTTCCCCGTTGGGGTTTCCCCGTGCCGCTGCTCCACCTGCTCAGCCGCTGCTGCCACCTCTTCCTCCCAGCCCGCAGCCGAGGCCACTGCCAGCATCGCTGTGCGAGCCTCATAGCGGCTCACTCACTGCTCGGCCAATGCTGCAGGCTTTGGGTCCTGGCAAAGCCGCCACACGGTGCCTGTTGAACAGCCAAGGACATTCGCAGACCACACGGACTGTGATTAAAAAATAATAATAATAACTTCTTGATTTGAGTGCTTTTCAGTATTTCCTTTAAATTCAGCCATCAAAAACCAAGCACGTAAATTCAGGTGCACCTTACCACCTACTGGCCGGCAACGGTTATTTCACTTACTCCACCTGACTGAACCACAGGTAAGATTTATTACTTTGAATTTTAAAAAGGGCAATATGTCAGACAATTTAACCCTTCAAGGTTTCAATAGCCTTTTCACTTATACCATGTATGACGTCTTCCAAGACACATGTGAGGTCCTTACACGGCCATTTCTAGGATTCACCTTTTTTCTTGGATTCTGTAGTTTTTTTCATAGAAATATGGTTTGACAATAGGAAGATGATGCAGTCTTTACAGACTGAATCCTGGCTTCTTAGAAAAGAAATTGGAGATCTCAAAAAGAAAACTACCAGCTTAACTAACAATTTTCAGTTAGCTGAGGTACTTTTAGACACGATTCAAACTGGTGCCAAGCTCCTTAAAGAGGAGGTCATACACCTACAGAACAATACAAACACTTTAAATACCAAAACTCAGTCAAATGGGCTGCTTTTAGAAATGGTCCAGACTGATACCAAGCTTTTCAAAAAAGAGATTTTACATCTGAAGGAGGATGCTAGGACTTTCCTTAACAGGATTCAGTCAACTAAGTCATATTTGCAAAAGGTACAGTCTGATGGTAATTCATTTAAAGAGAGATTTAGCACTCTGGAGAAGGAAACAGCTGATTTGGCACATAATGGTAATTTATTCAGAGAGAGATTCAGCACTCTGGAGAATGAAACAGCTGATTTGGCACATATAACTCAGTCCATGACAATTATTTGAGAGAATTTGCACTGTTGGATGTATTAATCAGACTCTGTCAAAGGGGTATGACAGATTGACTGATAGAATGTCTCTGTAAGAAGGTAATATGCATGCCATGAAGATTATGTCCAAGAATGAGATATTATCTCTAATGGACAGGCTTCATATATCTCTAATGGACAGGCTTCATACCTTAGAATCCTCAATGAGGGCATTAGAGCAGAATACTGGAGAGGAGATCCAGACCTTGCAGAAGGCAATGGTAAACAGATTTGAAAAGATAGAGGAAACTATTGACTTTGATGACCAGGAGCAAAAGGTAAGAAGGTAAAATTTAACTTTGTCAGTGCACAAAACTCTCCGGGATAGCTTCCCGAGAGTTCTACCTGCCTTCCCAGTAATAACATCAGAAAAGGTAGCCAGCTCCAAATACCATAAGGTTATCAAGGAATATACATGGGAGGCCATATGTATGAGTGATTTGAAAGAAATTAAACAAGCAATTGTGACTTACAGACTACATTTGTCCTTTGTTAGAGAGATGGTCAAAACCTGGGCTTTCAGTAACAAAGCCATCCCTCACAATTGGTCTCAATTAATCTCAGCTGTCCTAGAAAGTGGGCCACAATTGCATTGGAGATGCCTTTTCAAAGAGGAAGCAAGAATTTTAGAACAACAGGAAAGAGCGAAAGGAACTGAGATTTCCCTAGTTCAAATTCTAGGTGACAGACTTTACTCTGATCCTCAGGACCAAGCTCTTTATGATGACCACACCCTGTCCGTATGTGTCACAGCAGCTTTAAAGTATTGGGATAGGGTTCAGGAACCAGGACAGAGAGTGGAATCATATCTTAGGGTTAAAGAGGGTCAAAGAGAACCCTTTAGTGATTTTCTGCAAACACTAACTAGGGCTGTACAAATAGAGATAACTGATCCAGAACCTAGGCATATAATAATTGAATCTTTAGCTTATGAGAATGCCAACATAGAGTGCAAAATGATCCTAGGGCCTTTAAAGATCAGAGCAGCACCCTTGGATGAATGGGTCTTGCATACAATGAATGTTGAGACATTCGATTATGGTACTGAAGTGTGGGTAGGAGAAGTAATCTCCAATGGTAAGACATCAAAATACCAAGTGTTTTATTTGTGGTAAATTGGGACATATGAGAAGGGATTGTAGACAACGGATTTCCAGGAATAATGCCTCTTCTGGAAATAACAGGAATAGGAGGACTCAGCCTTCAGGTTTATATAGGAGGTGTGGCAAAGGCCAACATTGGACAAATGAATGTAGGTCCACAAGAGATAGACAAGGTAACCCAATACCATCGGGAAACACCATGGAGGGCCTCTCGCAGGCCCTCATGACAAATGTGGTCCAGTCATTCCCGGTTACTGTGGAGAATGTGTCTCGTCAGGAAAATTAGAAGGTCCCATGCCTGCTGTCAAAAGCAATAATGGTCTGAATGATGAGAAAAATGTGGAGAATGAGTCAAGAAATCTGGTGGGACAGAGAAAACGTATATTCTGGCAGACTTCTAGAAATGAACAGAGACAAAAGCAAAGAGTGTGTATAAATGGCATTTTTATTGAAGGCTTATTAGACATGGGTGTGGATCTAAGTATCATTACTCCAAAATCTTGGCATCCGAATTGGCCTCTTCAGGAGGTAAATGTTCAGTTCATGGCATTTTTGTTGAAGGCTTATTAGACATGGGTGTGGATCTAAGTATCATTACTCCAAAATCTTGGCATCCGAATTGGCCTCTTCAGGAGGTAAATGTTCAGTTCATGGGAATTGGATCCCTATCTCGGGTAAGACGAAGCACGAGATGGGTTGAATGCATAGGGCCAGAAGGTCAAATAGGAAAACTAAGGCCATATATAGCCAATATTGCAGTGAATTTATGGGGTCATGACCTATTGCAGCAATGGAATACCCAGATTACCATTCCTGCTGCCCCTAAAGTTTATATTTCTGAGAAAATATTAGAAGATATTACAGACAACGAACACCGGCCATTTGGGCTGTACAAGAACACAAAGCAGTTGATAACCCTTCAAATGTACCAACAGCCCTGCCTTTAAAATGGTTGACTGAGAAGCCAATATGGGTCAAGCAATGGCCTTTGGCTGAGGAAAAGTTGCAGGCTTTAGAACAACTGGTACAAGAGCAATTAGATGCTCACCATATAGAAGAATCTACCAGCCCTTGGAATTCTCCTGTATTTGTTGTTAAGAAAAAAAAACTGGAAAATGGAGAATGGTGAAAGATCTTAGAGCTATCAACAAGGCTACTAAACTTATGGGCCCTCTGCAATCTGGAATTCTTCTGCCCTCTCTGCTACCAAAGGGATGGCCTCTCATAGTTATTGATTTAAAGTATTGTTTCTTCACTATATCTTTAGAAGAAAAAGATAGAGAAAAGTTTGCCTTTGCAGTGCCTATTTATAATAATTCTCAGCCTACTAGGAGGTACCAGTGGACTATTCTCCCACAGGTAATGCTCAATAGCCTCACCCTGTGTCAATATTTTGCAAGTCAACCACTGGAAATAATGTGTAAATGATTTCCTAAGTCTATAAGCTACAATTTTGCTATCTGATTCAAAATAGATACCTTAGAAAGACTGTTTGAAGAAATAAAGATAGTTTTACCTAAATGGGGATTGCAGATTGCTCCTGAAAAAGTACAGAGAGGAGATTCTGTCAATTATCTAGGTTATAAAATAGGTTTACAATAAATTAAGACACAAAAGGCACAAATTAGGAGAGATCAGTTATGTACTCTTAATGACTTTCAAAGATTGTTAGGAGACATCCTATGACCGGATGTTGGGATAACATCTGGTCTAATAATTCATTTAAACAAAACCTTAGATGGTGATAAAGACTTGAATAGTCCCAGAGAATGGCTGAATCAGAAAAGGAATTGACAATGGTTGAGGAAAAATTACAGGAGGCACATGTGGATAGGGTAAATCCAGAGCTTAGTTGTATTCTCATCATATTGCCTTCCAGAATTTCTCCTACAGGAATTTTAATGCAGAGAGATGATATTATTTGAGAATGGATCTTTTTACCACATAAACCAAGTAAAAAATTAAAAACTTATGTGGAAAAGGTCTCTGAATTAATTATAAAAGGTAAGTAGAGACTTAGTCAACTAGCAGGAATAGACCCAGCAGAAATTATAGTGCCTTTCACTACTGATGAGATAAAAAAAAGTTATGGGAAGACAATGAACCGTGGCAAAGAGCTTGTGCTAATTTTTTGGGAGAAATAAATAGCAACTATCCCAAAAGCGATAGGCTTAACCTTATAAAGAGAAATTCTTTGATTCTTCCTCGAATTGTACGTGATGCTCCAATAACTGGAGCCCACACATTTTATACTGATGCTAATAAATCAGGGAAGGCAGGTTACAAATCAGATGAATTGAGTAAGGTAGGAACAAAGCCCTTATAATTCTGTCCAGAAGGCAGAATTATATGCCATTCTTATGGTGCTAAGGGATTTAAGGAACCTCTTAATATATTTACTGACTCACAATATGCAGAAAGAGTTATATTACATATTGAATCTGCTGAATTTATACCAGATGATACAGAACTGACTTCATTGTTTATCCAGGTACAAGACATGATCAGGAATAGGCTTTGCCCTATGTACATAACACACATCTGATCCCATACGAGTCTGCCAGGTCCTCTAGCACAAGGTAATGCAGAAATTGATCAATTGTTGATTGGAAATGTGCTGCAGGCCTCTGAATTTCATAAAAAATCACCACATCAATAGCAAAAGATTTGAAGAAATAATTTTCTTTAATGTTGCAACAAACTAATTAGATTATAAAGAGATGCCATACTTGCTCTTTCTATAACCAAACACCACTACCTGCAGGGACTAACCCAAAGGGTGCTCAAAGGAATGTAATTTGGCAGATGGATGTGTTCCACTTTTCAGAATTTGGCAAATTAAAATATGTACACCACACCATTGACACTTATTCAGGTTTTCAGTGGGCAACTGCTTTAAACTCAGAAAAAGCTGATTCAGTAGTAACCCATTTATTAGAAGTCATGGCCATCATGGGTATACCTGTACAAATAAAGACAGATAATGGTCCAGCTTATGTCTCTAGGAAAATTAAATGGTTTTTTGATTATTATAATATTAAACATGTTACCTGTATACCACACAATCCTACAGGTCAAGCAGTTATAGAAAGATCAAATCAAACTATAAAGGATATGTTAAACAAGCAGAAAGGGGTGGAAAATACCCCCAGAAATAGACTACATAATGTTTTATTAACCTTAAATTTTCTTAATGCTAATGAGAAAGGGACAACCGCGGCAGAAAGACATTGAATAATGGAAAAGTCTGCTGAATTAAACCAACCGGTTTATTTCAAGGATGTGCTGACCTCGCAATGGAAGCCAGGAGATGTGCTTCATTGAGGAAGGGGTTTTGCTCTTGTTTCCACAGGAGAAGAAACATTGTGGATACCATCAAAATTACTAAAGGTTTGGTTTGAAGAGGAGGAACCTCTTGGAAAGGATAAATTACTGCTCATCCACAATGATGATAATCACACAGGTATTAAGAGAAACACATAGGATGGGGACAGGGTTCTGTTCTTATCTCCTCAGGAAAACACTTATCTTCAAAAATTTCAAGTGACTCTGGATAGTTGAATACTGACAGATGGAAACAATTTATAGCCCAATAAGAATCAACAAGAAAATTGAATAGGTTCCGTAAGTGAAAATTTTCAAAACATATATATATATATATATATGCATTTATATTCATAAATATATAGAGATGACTTTGGAGTTGGACTCTGGCTCAGTCCTTCTCTAAGTCCAAGCCTGTTGTTAAGAGAAAACCCAGAGTTTCTCTCTCATGTCAAGAGCCATGATATGGGACAGAAGGGAAAAATAATTTATAAAATTTCTTTGCCTTTCTTCATGTCTATTTTTGTCTTTATCATACCTTTCATTGAATATATATGTATGTCTATATAAATAATGCTTAAGTTTTCCATAATAAACAATAGATTTTCCTGCAGTAATCTTTGAAGTTTCCAGGAAGCAGATGGGGCCCCACAACAACAACTCCACCTGGTTACTATGATGCCATGATGCTTATAGCACTACTACAAGACCTGTTTGGATACCAGTTGCACAGGATGGTTCCAATTTGGTTATCTGAAATGGTGCACTTCTTTTACAACATTCTGGCCAGACCTCTGCAAAATACTCAGAGACTATTTGCAATTTTACCAGGCCAAATATTAATCTGGTAAGTTAACCATCATTTATTTTAACAGGATCCCCTAGAAAGAACACCACCCCCATGACAGCTGGAAGCAACTTTAGAGGACGACATCCCCTCTCACAGCAAAGTTTGCCCTCAGGCTTAGGGACATCATTTAGGGGTTGATTATAATTGGTATACAGTTGAGGGATGGGGAGGAATTTCATAGGCTCAGGGATTTTTTAAATAAAAATAAAAGGGATAATTGGATGATGGGATAATAGATTGGTATTTTTTGGTATTTGTGAGTTATTGTTTTTAGATAATTTTATTGTTTTAGATATTTGTATATTGATAGAAAGTTAAATTATATTGAATATTGTATGCATGTATGCTTCTACCTCTCTTTAAAACATTGTTTATGTATTGATATATATATATTTATCATACTGCAGTACACATTACTACCTCTGATCAAGGTACTTATACATTGTTTATATTTGAAGGTCATTGTCCTCATTTATTGCACAGTTGTTTATTGTCTTAGTCTTTAAGTTAGATAGGTATTGAGAATTATAGATCAATAGTCGTCTATGTTTGTTATATTTATAATTAGACTAATCAGGTTCTTTAGATACATAGAGATTATATTCAGTATAGATATGAATAATCTTCAACCTCTTCAAGGAGCTGTAGAAAATGGCCTTTAATCTAATTTAGAGTTTTGTAGTTTCATGGCAGTGAGACACAATCGCTCCTGGCAACACCAATCTATTCCTGAGAGAATATTGAGCACCAGAGACACGCCACCTGGAGCCTTTCTTCTTGGCAGAACTGGCCTTTGGGCAAAGAAATGCCCATACCTCAACCACTGACAGAGATACAGAGTATCCGTAAATGGATAAAACAGGACTGTCATATCCTGCCAAGACAGGGTAAGATAGTTTTGAAAAGTTTCTTGCCTTTGAAAATGATATGTCAGTTACTTTTGGCCTTAGCCAAAGTTGGTTGCTTCAACATTGCAGAGGAGACTTTGGGTGATTGCCCAGGTAGTCAGTTGTCTCTGTCATTTGTTGCACATTTTGGAAGTTTCTCCATTATACTTCCTGTCCACTCAAGTAATATTATTTCCCTTCTCAGATCTTTGACAGAGTTGAAGATTAGATAATTGTAGTTACCTTCCTCACAATTTAGCCAACCTTAATATCAATGCAATAGTTAGACTCCTTAAAATAGAATGTTTAGTAAAACTTTTGTTATGTGTTCCTTGCTCAATATTGTTTATTGTTTGTAATTTTATTTTTGGTATCTGTTCCTATTGTATATAGCTGTGTTGGGTTTGGATTGATCTTGTTTAGACAAAAGGGGAGATGATGGGGAAACTATCAACCAATCACATCTTGTTAGGGTGTGGCTACCTGGACCCCCAGGTAGAAAAACCAAGAGAACACCATACGGTGCCCACTGGATGGATAGGACTTCTGACCTCCCACTCTTGCAGCATGAGTTTCCCTTTTTTAACCAATTAAAAATACTTGTTCTTCTTGAGCTGGCTTGGTTATTTATTGTACTGACCTAATTTCGTTACATCAAGTATATGTATTGACTTCCTTATAGATATCTACAAACACATTTGCCAAAGACTGTGGACATTCCAATGACCTATGTACATCCTATCAACATATAGTGTATGAAATTACCCAAATAGAAATCATTACCTATGTCTTGTAAGAGCAATCCTCATTTATATTTCCAGACTTAACCAAAGACCTTATAGTGCTTTTCAGCCATGAAACCAGTTCATTTCAACTCATTCTCTGTATCCTTAGATTATATCAATGTTATGCCCTACTGACATGAATTCCAACATATTTATTGTGATATTGTATCCTGCAATACCAATAATTTAATCCAAGGTCTTATGAATGGCAGAGAAAATGTTTTGCCAACTGAGATATATCCCCAGCCCTAAGTATGTGTCCAGCTTAGTTTTGATTATCAGTTTGATATAACCAAGAGTCATTTGGAAGAAGAAAGCCTCAATTGAAGGACTGTAGGCCATGTCTGTGGGCAATTGTTTTGACTGTTTATTGATGTAAGGATGAAATCCTTCCACACCACCATAGGCACTGCCAATGCCAAGCAGATGGTCCTGGGTTGTATAAAAAAAAAAGCACCTGAGCAGAAGCTACAGAAAACAAGCCAGTAAACAGCATGCCTAGTTTCCTGCTTTGAGTATTAATGGACTAGAAGAACTGTAAAGGTAAACCACAAACAGAATCATAGCAAAGATAGGTCTCAAATAAGTAAAAACATGGTCTGGGAATTTATAGAAGTTGAATAAGAAAGTGGTGGGAGTCTGGGAATTAATGATGAGAAACCCATCTACTTTAGGCTGCTACAAATTCTGAAGTATGTTTTAGGCTATTACTGTGGAACTAGTCTCAGACTAGGAATGTGCCTGCAACTGCCTCTTACATATCTTCTCCTACATTTCTCTTGTACTTCATCTGCTATTCCTGGGACTGCCCCTTTTAAATCAATTTTATGGAATATGTGAGTCCTCCTCTCCAGATGAACTGCAGAAAAATCCAACCTAGAAAATCAGATCCCTCTTAATGCTAATAGTAATGGTATTATACTGCTTTTGGATGACCCTGTACACACACATAGTATTGTAGAGTGTGTACTCTACAATGTTTCCCACACACCCACATATGAATGCATGCACACATGCACATATGTTAAAATGTTTCCCATGCATTCTTCAGGGCATTTACCAAGGCAACTGAGTTCTTCTTCCAATCTTTGTAATCCCAGTCCTGTCTGGGACATGCCATCCATTTAAAACTGTTTACTTAACAACCATACTACTCTCTCCTCAATACTTTTAAAATATGATTTCTCCAAAGTAATTTTCTATCGTTTAACCTTGGTTAATGCCATCTGCATATTTCCTGAGTACAGCAAAATATCTATGTAGCACAGAGATGACCCAAAATCTAAGTGTCATCTTGCCTGTTTCTTGTCTAAATAAACTCAGGTTTTTCTCTACAAATTTTAAATGGAACCTTTTTTTTTCAGCGGAACTGTATTTCATATCTCAAGATTGTTGTAGTACTTTTCATTCATTATAGTACTAGACATAGCAATTCCCCAGTTACTTTCCCTAAAAACTTAGAAGAAATAGTTTTGAAAGATTTCAACATAAACAAATGATATATGTTTAAAGAGCTATATATTTCCCTAATTTACAAATCATACAATATACATAGTTATTCAAAACTCATATGGCACCCCATAGTTATTTCAATGATTATGGTTTTATGCACAAATTCAAACCTTAAATATAAGATGTCTGCCTATATTTATAAATGCTGGTGCATAAATAAATAATCTGTGAGACCCCATAAATAAACAATAATATACTTTATTACTATAAATAGCCCTGACTTCTAAATATTCCTTAAGGTACTTGTTTAATTCCTTACCCTAATTTTCAATCAAGAATCTCTGAAGTAGTGGCAATTTAAAACTTTTGACCAAAGCAATACACTTGAAAAATGGTATTTTCCTGAGTGAAATCATAATACTTCAGTTGACTGGATGTTAAACAAGCTAACTTTACTTATATCCAGCTAAATAAAATACTTAATGAATATGTGACATGATTAGAGTATATTTGGGTTTGATTGAATTAGGCATTTAAACTTTATAGCACATTTAGTAACAATACACTACAAGTAGCAAGAAATAAATTATTGGAATAATAGGACATCGGTATTATATTGATCAGGTTAGGTTTTTAATAGTATAATATTAAACTGATTAAATGAATTTTAACTTCAACAAAATATTAGAACCCACAAGTGCCATGATGTGTGGGTATGATTACTATCAGAAACTATTCAGTTAACAAATTAGTAACATAGTATTACAGAACCAAACAAACTTGAGATATCTGTCTATTTACTACTTTAAAAAATCTCTAGTAAACTGGAAAAGACAGCATCTTCAACAAATGATGCTGGTCAAACTGGATGTCTACTTGCAAAAGAAACCAAATAGATCCAAACTTACTGCCCTTCACAAAACTCAATTTCAGGCTGTTGCAAAGAAATCACAGCCTGCAGCCAGGAGGTTTGGGAGCCCAGTGCAGGGCCCCTACAGCACCTGCTGCAGGGGCTTCTTTGCTCCACACAACTCTGCTTCCCCCAAGCCTGCCTACTGTCTGTGAGGTTTTTGGCCCATGAGGACTTCCTGCTCCTGCACAGAGGAGATCCATCCAGAGGGGTGAGTGTATGCCCACCTGGCCAGATGGTCTATAGGGGCTTCTTTGTTCCACATGACCCTGCTCCTGTACTGAGGAGATCCATACATGTGGGGGTAAGTATGTGCACGTCGAGCCAGATGTTTCGGGAATCGAGTACAAGGCCCATCCAGCTTCTGCTGCAGGGGCTTCTTTGTTCCATATGACCCTGCCTCCTCCAAGCCTGCCCTATTTTCAAGAGAGGTCCTCGGCCCAGGAACTGTTCCTGCTCCTGTACTGAAGAGATCCAACCAAAGGGCGCTACTTTCCATGTGCCTGGTCTTTAGATCCACCAGTACAGCCAGCTCCAGTATTGAGGGGTCCTAAGAGAGGACAAACAAAGAAAATCCTCCAAGTACATAATCAGTCACAGCAAAGATTGGAACAAGATGCCAAGATTCTCCTGGCTGCATTTGAAGGAAAAGATGAGCAGGTGCCAATGCAAGAATTCCTCCAACAACCTGATAAGCAATATGATAACACCAGAATCCAATGAACACACAACAGGAAGACTTGAACACCCTATTCCAGAAGAAGTAGAAAAAATCGACTTTAAACGTAGCATTATGAAAATAGAGGCCCTAAAACAGGATGTGAAAAACTCCTTTAAAGAAATGGATGAGAAGACAAACAAAAAGTTAGAAGAAATGAATGAATCTCTCAAATATATCCAAAAAACCAAGAAAAAGCAATCAAACTAATAGAAACAGTTCAAGTCTTGAAGACAGAGATGGAGGCAATGAAGAAAACACAAACCAAGGGATGGCTGGATGTGGAAAATCTGGATAAAAGAAAAGGAACTACAGAGACAAGGATAACCAACAGAATTCAAGAGATAGAAGAAAGAATCTCAGACGCTAAAGATACTATAGAGGAAATAAACTCATTGATCAAAGAAAACAGCAAATCCAACAAATTCTTAACAGAAAACATCCAGGAAATCTGGGACACCATGAAAAGACCAAACCTAAGAATAATAGGGGTAGAAGAAGGAGAAGAATTACAGCTCAAAGGCCTAGAAAATATATTCAACAAAATTGTAGAAGAAAATTTACCAAACCGAAATAAGAGTATTCCTATGAAGGTATAAGAAGCATATAGAACACCAAATAGACTGAATAAAAAAAAACAAACAAACAAACAAAAAAACATGCCCTCGCCATATAACAATCAAAATACAAAACATAAGGAATAAAGAAAGAATATTAAGAGCTGCAAAAGACAAAGGAAAAAGGTCAAATAACATATAAAGATAAAACTATCAGAATTACACCTGACTTCTCAATGGAATCCATGAAAGCCAGAGAGCTTGAACAGATGTGCTGCACTCACTAAGAGACCATGAATGCAAGCCCAGACTACTGTACCCAGCAAAGCTTTCTTTCACCATACATGGAGAAAACAAGATATTCCAGGATAAAAACCAATTTAAGCAATACATAGCCACAAACCCAGCCTTACAGAAAGTACCAAAAGGAAAACCACAACTAAAGGAAGCAAACAACACCCATAATAACACAGACATCTAACAACCCTCCACCAGCACAACTCAAAGAAGTGAAACACATAAACTCTACCACCAAAAAAACAAAACAAAACAAAACAAAACAAAAAACCAATAAATAACCGGATTTAAAAACCACTGGTAATTAATATCACTTAATATCAATGGACTCAATTCACATATAAAAAGGCACAGGTTAAGAGAATGGATATGAATACAGGATCCAACATTCTGCTGTTTAAAAGAAACACACCTCATCCACAAAGACAGACATTATCTCAGAGTAAAGGGTTGGGAAAAGGGTTTTCAATCAAATGGCCCTAAGAAACAAGCAGGTGTGGCTATACTAATATCTAACAAAATCAATTTCAAACTAAAATCAATCAGAAGAGATGGAGATGGACGCTTTATACTCATAACAGGAATAATCCATCAGGATTAAGTCTCAATCCTGGATATATATGCCCCTAATATAAAAGTACCCACATATGTAAAAGAAACATTACTAGAACTCAAAGCACACATCAAACCTTACATACTAATAGTAGGAGATTTCAACACTCCTCTCTCACCAATGGAAAGGTAAACCAGACAGAAACTTAAGAGAGAAATACGAGAACTAACAGATGTAATCAATCAAATGGACTTAATAGACATCTATAGAACATTCCACCTAAACAGGAAAGAATATACCTTCTTCTCAGCATCTCATGGAGCCTTCTCGAAAATTGATCACATACTCAGTAACAGAGCAAACATCCACAGATACAAAAAATTTGGAATAACCACCTGTGTCTTGTCAGATAACCATGGAGTAAAGTTAGAATTTAACAACAATTCCACCCCCAGAAAGCCTACAAACTCATGGAAACTGAACAGTCAACTACTGAACTACTCCTGGGTCAAGGAAGAAATAAAGAAAGAAATTAAAGTCTTCCTTGAATTCAATGAAAATAAAGACACAACATACCCTAACCCATGGGACACTATGAAAGCAATGCTAAGAGGAAAGTTCATAGCACTTAGTGCCCACATAAAGAAAACGGAGAAAGGACACATTAGTGACTTATCAACGCACCTGAAAGCTCTAGAAAAAAAAAGAAGCAGACTCACTAAGGAGGAGATTGGAAATAATGAAACTGAGGGCTGAAATCAACAAAATAGAGACACAGAAAACAATCCAAAGAATCCATGAAACGAAGAGCTGGTTCCTTGAGAAAATCAACAAAATCGACAAACCCCTATCCAAACTAATCAAAAGGCAGAGAGAGAACACTCAAATTAACAAGATCAGAAATGAAAAGCGGGACATAACAACAGACACTGAGGAAATTCAAAGAATTATTAGGTCTTACTACAAAAGCCTATATGCCACAAAATTAGAAAATGTAAAAGAAATGCACAATTTTTTTTAGATAAATACCATGTACCAAAATTAAATCTAGACCAGGTAAACAATTTAAATAGACCTATAAGTTGCAAGGAAATAGAAGCTGTCATCAAAAACCTCCCAACCAAAAAAAGCTCAGGACCAGATGGTTTTAATGCAGAATTCTACCAGAACTTCCAAGAAGAGCTAATACCTATACTCCTTAATGTGCTTCATGTAACAGAAACAGAAAAGTCATTGCCAAACTCTTTATGAAACTACAGTTACCCTGATACCAAAACCACACAAAGACACAACCAAGTAAGAGATGTACAGACCAATCTTACTCATGAACATCGACGCAAAAATTGTTAATAAAATACTGGCAAACCGAATCCAAGAACACATCAAAAAAATCATCCATTATGTCCAAGAGATGCAAAAAATTCATCCCAGAGATGCAGGGCTCGTTCAACATATGAAAATCTATCAATGTAATCCATCATATAAATAAACTGAAAGAAAAAACCATATGATCATTTCATTAGATGCTGAAAAGCATTTGACAAAATTCAACACCCCTTCATGATAAAGGTCTTGGAGAGATTAAGGATACAAGGATCATATCTAAATATAATAAAAGCAATATACAACAAGCCGACAGCTAACATCAAATTCAAGGGAGAGAAACTCAAAGCGATTTCACTAAAATCAGGAACAAGACAAGGCTGTCCACTCTCTCCATATCTCTTCAATATAGTGCTTGAAGTTCTAGTAATAGCTATAAGACAACATAAGGAAATCAAGGGAATTGGAAAGGAAGGAGTCAAACTTTCGTTATTTGCAGATGATATGATAGAGTACATAAGTGATCCCAAAAACTCTACCAAAGAACTCCTACAGCTGATAAATACCTTCAGTAATGTGGCAGAATCAACTCAAAAAAATCAATAGCCCTCCTATACACAAAGATAAAGAAGCAGAGAGGGAAATCAGAGAAACATCACCTTTCACGATATCCACAAATAGCATAAAGTATTTTGGGGTAACACTACCAAGGAAGTGAAAGGTCTATTTGACAAGAACTTTAAGGCCTTGAAGAAAAAATTAAAGAGGATACAAGAAAATGGAAGGATCTTCCATGCTCCTGGAGTGGTAGGATTAATATAGTAAAAATGGCAATTCTACCAAAGGCAATCTGTAGATTCAATGCAATCCCAATTAAAATCCCAACAAAATTCTTCATGGACCTTGAGAGAACAATAAGTAATTTCATATGGAAAAACAAAAAGCCCGGGAAAGCCAAAACAATACAATATACAATACAATATATTATACAATAAAGGAGCTGCTGGAGGCATTACCATCCCTGACTTCAAGTTCTATTACAGAGCTACAGTAATAAAAACAGTGTGGTATTGGCATAAAAACAGCGACATTGAACAATGGAATCGAATCAAGGACCCGGATATTAATCCACAAACCTATCAAAACCTCATATTTGACAATGAAGCTAAAATTATACAATGGAAAAAAGAGAGCATCTTTAAAAAAAAATGGTGCAGGCATAACTGGATGTCAACTGTAGGAGAATGAAAATAGATCCTTATCTATCACCATGCACAAAAATCAAGTCCAAATGGATTAGAGACCAAAATATAAATCTGACCACACTGAACCTGATAGAAGAGAAATTGGGAAGTATCCTGCAATACATGGGCACCGGAGACAACTTCCTATGTATAAATCCAGTGGCACAGACAATAAGATCAACATTGAATAAATGGGACCTCCTGAAACTGAGAAGCTTCTGTAAAGCAAAAGACACAGTCATTAAGACAAAAAGGCATCCTACTGAATGGGAGAAGATCTTCACCAACCCCACATCAGACAAAGTTCTGATCTCCAAAATATATAAAGAACTCAAGAAACTAGACATTAAAATTCCAAATACCCCAATTAAAGAATGGGGTAATGATCTGAACCGAAAATTCTCAACGGAAAAATTTCAAATGGCCAAAAAATACTTAAGGTCATGTTCAACTTCCTTAGCCATCAGGGAAATGCAAATCAAAACAACTTTGAGCTATCATCTTACAACTGTCAGAATGGCTAAAATCAAAAACACCAATGATAGCCTATGCTGGAGAGGATGTGCAGTAAGGGGAACACTCAACCTTTGCTGGTGGGAATTCATACTGGTCCAACCACTTTGGAAATCAGTGTGGCGGTTTCTCAGGAAATTGGGAATCAACCTACCTCAGGATGCAGCAATACCAGTTTTGGGAATATACGCAAGAGATGCCCAATCATACTACAAAAGCATTTGTGCAACTATGTTCATAGCAGCATTATTTGTAATAGCCAGAACCTGGAAACAACCTAGGTGCCCCTCAATGGA
>PVIU01020220.1:0-34468 GCA_004026605.1 Ondatra zibethicus
ATTATAAGAGGGAAATAAAATGATCCGTGCCCAACACACTGTGGACTTCCGTAAGGACTGTGAAGTAAATGAGTGAAAGATAACTGACTGAATAAATGATTGGCTTGGGCTCTAGAGAGCAATCCCAATCCACGTACATCACACTCCGAACTACTAAAGAACAAGAAGGGGCTGGGAAAGATGCACGGCTTCCTTTCAGACGGGTAGAATGGAAGGCAGGAATGAAGATGACTTTGGAGGTTGCTTTAATAAAGAGAAAAGAAGGAAGGCTTGCCTCAGAGAGCTAATGGAGAAGCCGCCTGGGAAGAACAAGTAGATTGGCCCCCAGAGGGATGAGCCTGGGCTATAGTGATAGCTTGTTTGTACAAATAAAGCTTGCCTGATGATCAGAGGGCGGAGCTAGCCACCAGCTAACCATAGAGGTCTGGAGGTCTGTACAGACAGACAGGAAGTGACATGGCTGGTGGAGAGAGGAAGTGATAAGGCGGGAGGAGACAGGAACTCAGTCTCTTCTCAGCTGGGAACTTGAGTAGGTAAAGTCGTTGTGGAGTTCCTCCTTTTTCTCTCTGATCTCGCAGCATTTTCCCCAGTATCTGACTCCAGGCTTTTATTATTAAGACCTTTTAGGACTCATACTACCCTGAGCTGGTGAGGAAAGGGGATGCTGATCCAGAGTCAGGACCAGGTTAGAGCTGTTGCTCACAGCTCCAAACCAGGTTTCTTAAGGA
This sequence comes from Ondatra zibethicus, assembly GCA_004026605.1. Lineage (NCBI taxonomy): Eukaryota > Metazoa > Chordata > Mammalia > Rodentia > Cricetidae > Ondatra > Ondatra zibethicus. The sequence goes on from PVIU01020220.1 coordinate 729, forward strand.
GATGGCATCAGCGAAAGAATCAGTCCCAAGTAACGAGTAGAAACAACTCATGGACGGGCTGGGACAGATGCATTCACCTTTAGAGTGGGATATGAAGATAAGGCAAAACAAATGAGCCAAGGAAGGGACTGGAACCTTTGCCCGGAAACCAAGAGGCAGCTAATATGATCGTGAAAGTGACTAGTGTAAGCTCCTGGAGACACACCTGAGAACACACCACTCTGTTGCTCTGTGTGGAGACACACACCCGAGAACACACCACTCTGTTGCTCTGTGTGGAGACACACACCTGAAAACACACCACTCTGTTGCTCTGTGTGGAGACACACACCCGAGAACACACCACTCTGTTGCTCTGTGTGGGAGCCCAGTATCCATGCACAGAGAAAAGGCTCAAATTCTCATGAAAACCATGGGGCAGAAAGGAAGGGGCTGGCAGGTGGGCAGGAGGAGGCTGGAGGGTGGGCTAGAAGAAAATGCAGAACTGCTTAATGGCAATCCTGCAAAGGTACTAAGAGATCAGGAGTTAGGAATTCAAAACATTTTTTTATATTTAAAACATTTTGTACACTTATTGCGTGTCTCTGTGTGCCTCTGTATGTTTGTGCCTATGTCTGTATCTGTGTGTCTATGCAATGTGAGTATGTGTGTGTGTTCCGTTCTTACCCTGACCCCATGAACAAGAATTATTAATATCCCAATTTGGGGTGTTTTGTTTTTTTTTAAACAGCCCCAAATGAACTCCCTATGTGACCAAGGATGACTTTGAACTTCTGATCCCCCTGCCTCCACCACTCAAGTGCTGTGATCAGCAGGCAAGCTCTACCATGGCTGGCTGATGCAGCACAGGAGAGCCAACCATGGGTTTAATACTCACTAGCCAAGCCTCCGACCAGCTGAGCTTTGTCTCCAGCCCTTACCATCCCAACTTTCACAGGTGTGGGCTCTCTCCATCAGTGAGAGGGTCTAAAAACACAGTTACCCATCTCTGAAGCTCAGGACCCCCCGAGGGACGATTGTGCTCTGTTAGGTAACTAATGTGACAGCATGTTGACGGGAAGACCACGCACTAGCAGGTGAGGAGGAAGTAGCAAGAACCAGTGGAGACAGCTGCAGCAAACACTCAAGCTAGAAAAAGGACAGGCTAGTAACCGAGCCACTGGGAGTGACAGAAGCTGTGTTGTGTTTTCAGTGCACGAGTGTGAAGCGGGAGGAATGAAGAGATTCTATTTACATCATACTCTAAACGTGCTGAGGAGAAACCTAAACTGAGGGGGCTGGATGGAGATGTGCAACCTCCTCCGGCATCCAGCCCTGCTATTCCACAACTCTAAAATGCTTCGTGGAGTCAGGGAGAAGATGCCACTTGAAAAACAATTCCATAAACTTTTTGAAAGACGTTTAAGTAGAAACCCAAGGGGCGACCGGCTCTGATTTTCTTAGGATGCTCAAGCCAGCGTTCAGTGGTGCCATTCCAGCATGGGATATTTATTGTTTGTTTGCTTGTTTGACCAGGACTGGGACTTGAACCCGGGGCTTCTTACATGCTGGGCAAGTGCTCTACCACTGAGCTATATCCCCGGCTTTCTGTGGCATTTTTGATTCCCAGCAGGAACAAGAGGTGTTGGTTGTCTTGGGGTTTGGGCTAATGGCATCCTTCCACTTTCCAGGATTTGGGGGGAAAAGTGGGGACACCAGCAATCATCTCCTTCTCTGTGACCCTTTCTCCCTTCTATCCTGCTCCTCCTAAAGGGGGGAAAGGATTCAGTGCAAATAACAGTAGAGAAAAACATAATGATGCCCTAAGGTTAGATCTACTTCAGTTAAGATAGTAACTGGCACTCTTTCCTGCCAGCTTCTCAACTTCGTGTCCCCCGAAATGCCTCAGCTCTTGTGCTGACCTGAAGTCTTCTCCGGTCCTCCCTGTGAGCATCTGTCATGGCAGCACCACAGTGTTGGGTGGAAGAGCAGGACCTCCTTACCCAGCCACGGCACAGCCCAGTCCTAGCCTCCGTCTTCCAGCTGCACAAATTCCCTTTCCTCTCATTCCTCCACCTACTTCTAACTCCTTCTGCTCTTTGCCTGGTCCATACAACATCAGTTTTCAATTTACCCCTCAGTATAATCATAAAAATGATGAGAACAACAAAAGATAAAGATACCGAGGCAATGAGATGGCTCAGTGGACAAAAGGGCTTTGCCTCACAAGCCTATGACCTGAGTTCCGTTCACTGGAACCCAAATAAAAAGGTGGAAGGAGAAAACAATTCCCCAAGGTTTCGCCTGACCTCTGTAGGACACCATATGTCCATACATACATGCATGCATACATACATACATTCACACTCACACATACACCATATACACAATAATAAATTTTAAATAAATATATGGAATTCATCTTTTCTGACTTTAGGGTATATTTTCATATCTCATCAAAATTATTAAATACCCAATTTTGGAAATTGACAATACTTCAAGTAAAATCAAGTTATCCTTGGGAGATGTGTCTCAGAAGGAATTAGGAAGCTCTGGAATTAGCAGGTCTTTGCTGCGTATTCATTTCTATTCTGGGCCGTGCTCAGTGCAAAGATGAATAGCATTATCTCCCAGACAAACGCAAATAATCTTCATAGAAAGATCTTTATTTTCTTCTCTAAACTACGGTATCTTTCTCGCTCACAATTCCCTGCAGCAGGGTGATAATTAAAACGCTTAAGGTTCAAAGGCATTCCTTCCAAAATTCCTGATGAGTTAGCTTCAGACAGGAATGAGAATAAACATTGGAATGGCGATGGTATCATAAATTAGGTTATTATGCTAAGAGGCAGTGGAAAATAAGATGTGTCTGCCAACAGTCAACAACTGTCTCTATCTACATTCCTGCTCCCAGTCATTTCTGGGTCCACAGCCCGGCATTGATAGTAGCAGGTATTTGGGCAGGTATGTGTACCAGGCTGAGGTGAACTGAGCACACAGAACCTCTAAATTCTGTTTCCTTTATCAGAGTAGTATTCATTATGAAGAGACCAGATGATAGTCTGCCAGCAGCTAACACCACTCAAAGTAAAAGTCCAGTATCTCTATCTCTTACTCAGACAGAGATTGGTGTTCTTCTCTCTTCAGGATGTTCTTGTGAAACTATGCACTTTATGTGCTCTGCAATGATGTGCGACAATCTAAGACTCCTCTCTATTTAGCTGGACAATGGTTTAAAATACTGGCAACCCTTATGAGCCCAAGCCAGTTCCATGCATTTAACCAAGCTAAGTATGCCTCCATTTCACTCTTGGACAAATTACTTTTGTATTTCTTGTTGCAATAGAAAAGTCATTCTGTGTTTCTGTTTTTCTTGGTTAAAAGAATTTTAAAAAGAAATCACACTAATTTCCAAATTATAAAAATGTTCTGTTGAAAACAATTCTAATTCCCAGGAAAATTATTCTGTTGAATGTGAACATTTTTTTTTACGATGTGGTCTCTATCTAGCCCCTTCTTATCTCCAAGTTGCTAATAGGCTGACCTTGAACTCATGGTACACCTCCCTCTGCTGTCCAAGTGCTGGAATGGTCATATTTGTCCACAAAGCTGACTGTAAAATACCCTCGTTTTAAAATTTTGACAAATGATTAATGCAAATGTGGTGTGGGAGGTCCTTCTGTCTATGTTTTGATTTTATTGGTTAATGAATAAAGAAAACTGGCTTGGCCTATAGCCTGGGAGGAGGAAGGTGGAGTTATGAGATGCCATGGAACCACTGCTGGAGATAGACATGCTGAAACTTTGCTGGTAGGCCACGACCTCGTGGTGATATACAGATTAATAGAAATGGGTTAAATTAATATGTAAGAGTTAGCCAATAAGAAGTTAGAGCTAATGGGCCAAGTAGTGATTTAATTAGTACAGTTTCTGTGAGATTATTTTGGGTCTAAGCTAGCCAGGCATCTTTTTTCTAATATTTTTTATAACTTCTTTATTGACTCTTGGGGAGTTTCACATTATAGACCCTAATTCTGTTCACCTCCCGGTTCCCCCTATCCTCCCCTCCTTCATCCCTGTCACCCCTCCCCAATAAGAAAACAAATCAAAGTAAGCAAGCAAGAAAATAAAAGCAAAAGAAGAAAAGAAAGAAAAAAGAAAAACCACAGCAACAGAAAAATCTCTTTGCTTCTCCAGCACCTCTTCATTTGTCCTGGGGGCAATGGAGGCTTCTGTGTGTCATACAGCATACCTCATTTTCCCATCAGTTTTACTGGCAAATGTCTATTACAATGAATCACTGGTCTGGTTCAGGGTCTCTGGTTTCTGGTACACCATCCTCACTGGGTCCTCACTGGAACTCGTATGGGCTATCCTGTGACTACCATGAGTCTTGGAGATCTTGCGGGTGTCATTCCACAGGACCAGTCCCTTCACCAGCTCCAGCAGGTCCTACATGGGGTAGATGGTAGGATGGGTCAACCCAAGACCTAGCTTAGGCCTGGGTGGTAACCAAGCTGATCAGACCGGGCCCCTGGGACCACCCACCTCGGGCAAGTGGGTGGAGTCAGTTCCCTTCCATGTATGCCCTCAGTCAGTTCACCCTGGCCTGTGGTGAAGGGTGGGGGCCATCTCTCTTGCTGTAGTGTCCAGGGAGAGGCAAGGCCAGTTTTCCCAGGGCCAGCAAAGTGCCTCTTAACAAGTTTTACCTACTTTGCTAAAAGAGCAGAAGAAGAAAACCTAGAATATGTGATGTGCAGCCTGATAGTTAAATTTGTGGAACATTCATTTATAAAGGGGAAATTTCCCCTCAATGAGCTTTGAATGGATTCGTTTGCTGTGTTGCTGGGTCACAGTCCTCCTGGTCTTTTAACAACACTCGTCTCCTAGGACCTCTGAGACTCTGTCCAAATGGTCAGTGGGAATAGGGTTCCTCCTTTTTTTCTTTCTGTGCAAACTGAGCCCCAGTGGCTCTTGGGCCATTCTGCTCTGTCCTGACTCACTGTCCCCTCACTCAGAACTCCCAAGAGTCTTGCCAAATCACCAGTTACTTTAAATCCAACTCCAGCTTTTCAGCTGAGAGCTTGCAAAGACACCCCAGACTCGTTTTGTTTTCTCGTGCTGTGTGAAAAAGATTATTAGAAAACATTGACGATCAAACACCTAAGTGGCCATGGCCAACTGTTGACAGAGTCCCCAAGAACACTGTGGTCCCTAGACCCTTTGAGAGGTATACAATGTTTTCTAAAGTGGATGTGAACCATATGAAACACACATCTAAAAAAAAAAAAAATCCTGTTTTCCCGCCACAGTGGAAAACATCTGTTTTGTTAATGGACTTGATTCTGCTCTCTAGAGTAATTTTCCAGATGTTCTGGGAGCTCTAAACAACTGCATTCTTTCTGGTCTGCTCTGTTCCAGAAAGTTCATCTGCTGCAAAAACACATAGGCCTGTGATAAAACTGAAAACTAACGTTTATCATAACTAAACATTTCAGACATGGCCTTGAATTAATGTATTCTAAGAATTCTTTTTCAGACTCAGACGTGGGTGCGCACATACACACACACACACAGAGAGAGAGAGAGAGAGAGAGAGAGAGAGAGAGAGTCTTTGGGAAGGGAAGGTCCTGTGAACAGGAAACAATGTCCAATCTTTTTGAGTGTGAATGGTTGCTGCTAGTGAACTCCTTGTCACTCCTGCCCCCAGCAGCATTTCCATTGACTTACACCACAGTGTGCTGGGCTGGGCTGTGAGCGTGCTCAGGGTTGACTCTTTTCCTTCAGGACTCCTAAACAGCATGGGAGACATTGCATTTGCCTTTCCTCAAAGTCAACTCTTTGGCTTCTAGCGCTCTCTCCCTAGTCTCTCTTCCCATGTTTGGATTGTTGTTTCTGTGATTTCATAGTATCTTTATTTAGTCTCTGATCAACTGCCAAATGAGACGGTCTTTCTTCCTTCTGCCTCCCTCTACCCAGAGGTTTATCTGAGTATTATTCTAACAGGGTTTGTTTCTAAAACCTCTGTATTTTCATTACCAGAGTCACGGGGTTTTCAACTTTCATTTCTTGAATGACAGTGGTCTGGGTTAGAGTTTACTGTGTCCCAAGAACTGTGAGGAATTAATATGTATAAAGACAAACTAAGTGCAGGCTTCCTTTATGTAATCCCATGACTCTCTGCAGCAGATCTTATTGTGTTCGCTTTGCAGAGACAAAACAGACTTTTAGGGAGGCAGAGAAACAATGTAGACAAGTTTGTGCAGGTGTGATGCTCTGAATTATTCATCTCCAAAGCCACATTAATGAATAATGTGAGAGATAAGGGAGGCCACTGAGACTCTTTGCCACTTCCCTCTGTTGTTGTGATTGGCCAAGGGAGCCTCAAGACAGAATTGATATGTCACTATAGTGCCCAAACCCCCTCCCCATGCCTAGAGGCCTCTACTGTAGCTGTCCCCATACTCCAGGGTCTATATACATCTTAGCTCCATTCAATTCCTATTCTCCCTTCACCAAGTCCTGTGTCTCATTAGTCTCCAATGTTTAAATGTTTGAGATTGGAAACTTGATGGTCAGATGTTTCTTCCCTAGTATTGAAAATCTAGAAGAGTCTTTAAGGATGATTGATCAGTGTATACAAACCAGTGACTTCAGCTTCCTCCACCCAGACGTTTAGAGCCTGAAGATACTGGTCGACAGAAACCTCCTATTGAGACAAGCTAAATCATGCTTTTGTGTAGAACATAATAAACCAAGGTTCCAGGCCGTAGCATGTGTGGCTCCATCAAGTTGTGTGTAGCCCACCTGACTCAGCTTTTCTATAGCGTGTCTGCATCTCTGTCCTTTCTTCGTTTTATCACTGCCTCCAGTCTGAGTTCCAAAATCAAGCAGTACTGAGAAAAGCATCTCCCTGACCACATTTGGTTTCCATACTGCCAAACTGGAGCTGCCAGAAATGATGGAGATTCAAACTGCTCCCAGCATGATCCACACTACAGATACTCTTAATTCTCTCAGGACCTTGATGTAAGTAAGCCACATACTTCAGTGGAATGTGGAAATTCAAAATGACTGATTCTTATGCAAATATTACAAGGATTTTCTATTATTTAATCATAGTTAAAGTCACATTCAACAAATAAATGAGTTTTATTTTAGATCCCAATAAGGAATATATTGATAAAGATAGTAAGGGAAGGTGCTGCGGAGATGACGTATCTTTAAGAACACTTAGTGCTCCTGCAGAGGACCCTAGTTTGGTTCACAGCACCCAGATCAGGCTGCTGAGAACCTCTACCTCCAGCTCCAGGGGATCTGATGCCTCTAGCCTTTGTAATCCCTGCACTCCTTTATACATATTCAGACATACTTCACATATATCATTAAAATAATGAAAATAAACATTTAATAAAAAGAGTAAGCAAGTGTCTTAATCAATGTTCTGTTCCTAGGAAGAGACACCATGACCACAGCAACACTTACAAAAGAAAGCATTTAATTGGGGGCTGGCGTACAGTTTCAGAGGCTTAGTTCACTATCATCATGGCAGGAAGCATGGTGGTGCACAGACAGCCATGGTGGTGAAGAAGTAGCTTAGAGTTTTGCATCTGGATCCGCAAACAGCAGGAAGAAAGAGACATTGGGCTTGGAGTGGACTTTTTGAAACTTCAAAGCCCACCCCCCAGTGGCACACCTCCCCAGTCCTTTCAAATAGTGCCACTCTCTGGTGACCAGGTGTTCAAATCTCTGAGCCTATAGGAGTCATTCTCATTCAATCCACCACAGCAAGGTCATTATTTTTTAATTTCTTTGTTATTAAGTCAATTCTATTGTCCTAAAGTTTTGCTAAGTGGGTTTTTTCTAATTATTGTTTTGGGGGTTTTGTTGTTCTTTTGTTTTGTTTTCTTGAGACAGGGTCATGCTACATAGATCTGGCTGTCTTGGAACTCAATATGTAGACCACAGTAGCCTCAGACTCACAGAGAGCTGCCTGCCTCTGCTTCCCTTGTGCTGGTCACAAGGGCATGTTTCACTCTTCCTGGCAAGTCAATTGTTTCTAACTATAAACCACAGAAGGAAAACCCACCCATATGAGTCATCGAGCTTCACAGCAAAGTCCTTTATCAGTGGAACTGAGTTAACACAGCCAGCATGTCTGAGAGCTTTGCATGGTTAATGCACCATTCCCCTTGAATCTGCTGTATTAATTGCCTATGTTTCTATTATGCACTCAAGATCCAAGTGTTTAAGAGGCAACTCTGTTATCATGCACGAGAGTGCTGTTTGAAGCATGAAAACGAACACCAAAACACTCTTCTCATGCCATGTAAGTAGTGACGTTTCAGTATAAATGCACAAGGCATTTACACTCACACAGGTCTACAACTGTCACACGTCATCTTCTGAGTCACCTCACATCAGTGGCCATTTATTCAGCTCACAAATCTGCAGCATGAGCCTGCTTGGGAGGGGCAATGACTCTGAGCCACCCCGATATCTGCTGAAGAAGCTTGAATGGGGACGAACTCACTCCCAAGACAGTCCACTGATGTCACTATTGGTACAGTGCCTTAACCTTTCTTGCTCGTAGTTGCAAATGCTAGAAGTCCAGAGTACCAGAATGCAGGGGACAGGAGAAGGCTTACTTCCTGGTTTACAGATGGCTGTCCTCTTGGGGAAGAAGAACCAAGAGAAGAACCGAGGCACACTGTTTCCTTTTCTTATAAAGGCAAACCATAACATGAGGTCTCCTTGAGGGAAACACGTGGCAGCTAGGACACATGGGTAGCTCTGTTGTAAACTACACCAGGACTACTGTCTGAGCACTGGGCCCCCTCTTCCATGAGTAAACCCCTCTAGGGGCTTGTGCCAGCTTCATCACAGCTTGACAGCTGGATTCCAGAAGCAAGCATTGTCATAGGAAGTCACCACCGTTGGTATCTTACAGGTTTCCCAGACTCTACCATAGCCTCAAGCCTGCTGTATTCTATTGCATAAGCAACGATGCTGACCCTACCTAGACCTAAACTAAATAGACGTAAGTTCCTGCTTCGGATAGGAATAAAGAAGGGGGTGGGGTGGGGAGTCGGGGGAAATGGTGGCCACCTTTAACCTTTAATCTCTGTAATAAGATCTGGTTCTCTTTTCAGAGTTCACTCCCACAGACATTTTAGAGCCTTTATAACATAGTCAAAACCCAAAGATAGCCAGTTTTGAAAATAAAAATCACAATGGAAGTATCCAGAGTTTAAGGGCAGATATTAAAATAATGTTCAGCCTTATAAGTGTTCCAGAAGAAAGCCTAGGCTGAAAGCATCAATACATCTAAAATTAAACTACATACGTTAATGTTTTAGAAATGATGTTAAGTTACGTATTTTGATCATTTTGTTTATATATTAGAAAGTCACAATTTGACATTTCCCTTCAAAGTTATTTGAACATCTTTTTCTATTTTCGAGCTGAGATTAGTAATGGTTTCTAATTATAGGGTATCAATTTATTCTGAGTCTTCTTTACGGTGTCACTTTGCCCTGAGGACTTAGACTGGGAAAGGTATTTTTATCACACAGTTGGAGACAACAATCAAAGACTAGGTGCGATGGGAACTTTTTTTTTTTGAGATTACTAAAAATATTACCAACAGAATCGGGACTGAAGTTCAGTATCCAACTCCTGTTACCTACTCAGAAACCATCATAGAGATAACAGTCTCACCAGGAAGCAGCATTGCTGGATTATTTAACGTGGCAGCCAAAGTCAGCTAAGAAACATCCCCCTGGCATTTGTTTGTTTAAACAGTTCTCTTTTCTAAGATTTGGATATCTCATGTTATGTGTATGAGTGTTTTGCTTTCATGTATGTACGTGCACCATAACATGCCTGATGCTCAGAGTAGCCAGAAGAAGGTTCTGGATCCCCTAGAACTCGACAGACAGTTATGAGCTGCCATATGGGCGTTGGGAACCTAATCATAGCCCTCTGCAAGAGCAACCAGGGCTCTCAGCTGCTGAGCCAACTCTCCAGCCCATGTCAACATTAAATAATTCTTAATAAGGTATGTGAGGTTTTTTCCTTTTAAAAATATTTTAATTCCCATCTGCTAAATATTCTTAAACTTCATTTTGAAAATATAAGTTTTAAAAGTTTATTAGAATGTTTCTTTGTAGAGGTATATGGAATGTAGCAAATAACTTCTGATGATAAATAAATGACATTTTTTATTACTTGGTGAGAGATTAACCCTAACTCAATATGAGGCATAGTGAAGTAGTTTCCAATTGACTTTCAGTTTTATGAGTATGGTGTGCTTGGACTTTATAGAAATTGGCAGATTTCATGACACAGTAACTGAAAGCTCTTATGGGTTTTTTTTTTTTTATTGTGCTTACCATTATACCATGACAGAGGTAGAGGCAGTCTGTTTCCGTGATTTGTGGGAAAAGTCTATGTTCTCTGGTTTTATGGGCATCATTAATATTGCCTCTCAGTTATTGTTCAACAGCAATGCACAAGGCTAACCATGAGCGCTGGAGGCAGTGAGGTGAGAGACCGAAATTATGAGCTGTGCTTGCGCGGGTGGTGTCTCAGCCCATGAGAACTCAAGGCTCCTAGTGGCATCATCCAGAGGACCACCAAGAATTCCTCTTTTAATACTTTTGTTTTATATATGACTGGGTTTCATTAGTCCAGGTTGGCATTGAACTTGCTGTGTAACTGAGGGTGACTTTGAACTTCTGATCTTTCTGCCTCCACCTCCCAAATTCTGAGATTACAGCCATGTGCCCCCATACGTAGCTTATGTGCTGTTGGGGATAAAACCCAGGGCTTCCAGAATGTTAGCACATACTCTGCCTACTCAGCTTCATCCCCAACTCCTTAAAGGGTTTGATGATACTGAGTTTTGTACCCAGGCTCTACCTGTGTCCAGTGGCTTCTGCATTGTCTCATGCTCTTATGTCCTATTCCTACCTGTTTCTATCGCTCTTATGAACATTCTGTTTCTGGTGTAGGAGGTCCTTCTGTATTTGTGTTGCTTTCATTGGTCAATAAAAAAACTGCTTTGGGCAGAATTTCTGTAGGCAGGGAGACAGAATTGAATGCTGGGAAGAAGGACAGTGTGGCAGATGCCATGAATCTCCTGCCCAAGACTGACACTGGTTAGAATCTTTCCCGGTTAGCCACAACCTCGTGGTGTTACACAGATTGGTAGAAATGGGTTAGATCAGGATGTGAGAGTTGGCCAAGAAGAGGCTAGATATAATGGGTCAGGCAGTAATTTAATTAATACAATTTCTGTGTGGTTATTTCGGGGGTTAAGCTAGCCGGGCAGCGGGACGTGGCCCACTCGCCTCATACAACAGATTGGCGCCTCAACATGGTTGACTGACTCCATGTAAAATCTGAGAGAGTTTCAAAACAATACAGAGTTTAACAGAGTTTTTGCTGTTTGCTGGCAGTGTGCCACAGAAAGTTTTTCCTGACTCAGCAGCCGAAAAAAAAAAAGCCGTGCAGTTTTAAAACGGGGCTTCCTGGGCTGTGCCGCCAGTGCGAACTCCGGCTATGAAGCATTTCAATGGCTTTTGTGGGACCAGATGTTTGTGTGTCCACTCCGGTTCGGGAAGAAAGTACTCTGAGATCATGCCAATGGCTCAGTGCTTCCTGCCAGGGTAGGCAGCAGAATCAGGTCTACTAGGCATGCACAATCAGGAGAGCATGGCAGATTCCTGCCGCCATACACAGAGATGTTTCCAGGCTGCGCAGTGCTCTGCGTGGCAGATTTGGCTGTAACTCAGATAAAAAGCATTTATGTGTTGCACGCTCATTCTCTGGGTTGGACTGCTGAGCATGGTTCCTGCCTGGTGGCCCCAGAGCTAACACTGGTGGTGCTTCCACCATTTTAAAATTGGAGAGAGGTGGAGCCAACATCCAGAGCAGCTGCAACCAAGCTGCTTAGCATTTTAAAAGCTCTTCAAGACAGTAGAGAATTAAGGACAATGCAATAGGACAGATTCAGACATAAAAGACCTCTAAATGGGTCACGGTGTTAGATAAAGCATGTAGGCTTGGGAAAGAAAAGATAAAGAGTATACAGAGTCATAATATGAGGTTAATGCTTTAAAGAAAGGGTAAAGTCTTTAAAGAGACAGAGTACAGATAGTCATAGATAAAAAAACATAAAGAAAAATAAGCCACGTAAAAATGGAAAATTCTCAGAGAGTCTGGATTATGTGCATTATTGTGCTTTCTTTACATTTTTTTGACTGTGAAGGAGCTAAGTACAGAGAGACTTTTCATTGTATATGCTGCTAAGCTAATCCAGCATGTATATCATAAAGGTATCTTGACTTCAGAATTTGGGTCTAAGATATGATGCTTTGGAAAAGAGGTTCTTCTTTTGTTTTCACAGAAGATGAGACCCTGTGGATTGCTTCTAGACCAATATGGTATGATAGACCATGCCCTCCTGAAAGGTCACCATGAACACCTTCAGAAAATTACTTCACTCAACTGGTGACTGAGATGAAGCTAGCACACAGGATATACCATGAAAGACCTGATTGACAGTGCCCCCATACAGCAGGAAGAAGTTTGGAGAGAAATAACTATGTCCATATTCCCAAATATTGTTTATAAATGTTCTTTTACATTTAAAGGGGGATATGATATAGATATAAATAATTTGTATTGGTATAAATCTTGGTTTATTGATATAAATTTAAGGTCAGTCTTGTTATATGTATATTTCTGTTCTTGATTAAGGTATTGTGATTGTGTAGATCATTTAAAAATGTAATGTATAATTAGGAAATATAGGTTGTTAATGGGTAATCATCAATAATAGTCAAACTTATAGTCATGTTAGTTAGATTTTCTAGATATATAGAGATATATTTCAGTGAGATAGGCATTCTTTATATCTTTCAAAGACTACAGAATATGGCATTTAAAATGTTTTTAAAAATTTAGGACTTTTCATGACAATGAGACACATCTGCTCCTGGCAGCACCAACTACTTCAAAAGGAAGATGGGCATCGAAGAGGCTCCTTATGGAGTTTGATAGCCATTTGGGCAAGAAACTGCTCTTGTCTGGACTGTTGGATAAACTGGACATAAAGAACCCACAGAAGAGAGGACTGCTGAACTTGCCTAAAGGTTCCTGTTTCATGTTCCTGCGAGGCATTCTGCAGGACACAAAAGAAAGTGACTGAACTGTCTTTGAAATTTCCTGCTTCATGGAAAAGTCTGCTGGATACTATGGGCCTGTAGGCTGAAGATGGATGCCCCAATGGTACAAAATAACTTTGGGTGACTGTCCAGGAAGCGAGATGTCTCTGTCACTTCTAGAGTTTTGGAAGTTGCTTACTTCTCGTTTATTCCTACTGCTTGTACTGGCTTTTTGGGAACCTAGTCTCTTTGGATGGATACCTTGCTCAGCCTAGATATAGTAGGGAGGGCCTTAGACCTTCCCCAAAGCAATGTGCCTTACCCTCTCTGAGAAGTGGATGGGGTAAGTGGAGGGAATGGGAGAAGGGGAGGGAGTGGGAACTTGGATTGGTATGTATAAAGAAAGAAGATAGTTTGTTTTCTTTTTTAAAAAAGTTTAAAAAAAGAAAGAAAGTAGAAAGACGGTTAGGGGTATAGGTCAGAACCCTGATAGCATGGGTTCAAGTCCTAGCACCATGAAAACAGAATCAACAATAAACTTCTCACTGAGTTCCATACCTGTGAGCCAATATTATATCCTACTGTGGGGAGTAGAGGGGGGGCTCAGCAGTTAAGAGTGCATACCACTCTTGCAGAAGACCTGAGTTCAGTTCCCAGCACCCACATCAAATGCCTCACAATCACCTGTAACTCTCTCTCCGGAGGGGGGATGAAGATTTGGCTTCTGTGGGCATGGCATTCACATGCATATGTGCACACATGTGCACATCAAGCACACGTGCACACTCTAAATAAAAACACGAGCACACACACACACTTTAAATAAAACAAATGTAAACTATTCCACCTGCATATCCTGTAGGCCCTGCAAGCTCGGCAACCCCAAATATGAACCATCATCCTTCCTAAATTTACCAGGAGCTGCTCCCTTCACCTCTAGCCACCAGGTCACTAGGTCCCATCAATTCTGCCTTGACACATGCTCATTTTTTCCCACTCTTCTCATCCTGTTTCCTGCTGATGTACTTCAGGCCTCCTCTTAGTTTTCCCTGTGCGTTGTTACAAGTCTCTTTAAGTGTCAAATCATTCCCTGTCTCTCACCTCCCTAACCAAACCACTGCTAGACTGACTGGACCAAAGTTGCAAATCAGATCATGTGACTCTACCACACTACCAAATGCCACCCTTTATAGCCCACACAGTACAACCCTCTCTTTGGGCTCAGATAAGATATGCTGCTGCCCACAGCATGGCCTTGGCCGTTCTCTGTGTAGCTACCTCCTCACTAATTCCTCACAGCAATTCATAGCTGCCTGGAAGATCCAACATGTCAATTGTCCCATATCTTCATGTATATGTGTGTATCTAAGCAGAGACAGACATGTATGCGTACACACACACACATGCACACCTTCTTTGTGAAATGTCTTCCTCATTCCTTGACCCAGAGCCTCTGTTTGCCAAGGTCTCGAGTAAGCATGACCTTTCCTGGAAGCTTCCTCTCACCTCTGCTCCTCTGCTTCCAGGTGGTTCATTGCTAACTAGATTGTGCTACAAATGAGCCTAACACAAACAAAAGCCTCGTTGTGGCTCTCGTAAGATTGCATTTCTACTACCTTTCATGTGTCTGTTTTTCGAGAAAAGTATGTGTTCTCCAAGGGCAGGAACCATGGCGCCCCAGGAGCACCTAGTCAAGCTGCCATCCATGAAAACCAATCCATGAAGTTGTACAGAATAAATAAAAGAGACCCATGAAATTAAGCAATATTAAATGTAGCGGGCTTACTAAGTTCTTTAATTATGTTAAATTCACATTCTATTATGAGGGATACTAGACTTAACTTCGGGTATCTAGAAGCAACAATTTGAAATCCATCCACAGCAACACAAAAATTCAAGCTGTCAGATTACAGATCACATCAGAACTGAGTCTCATAATTACAATGGTTGCATCAAACTAAGTATTCCATTCACATTCTTGGGGCCAGGAAGGCAAAAGGGAGACTGATGCTCATGCCAAAGGAGATGCATTCTTTCCCTGCCAATCATGTCCTGCTCAGGAAACATCAAGGCAAGAACCGGGAACAGATCAATGTTGAGGCTTCCAACAAGAGAAAAGTCTCTCACCTGGGCCAGGAAGTGGCTGATTTTGATTCCAAATGAAGGGCAAGTGTGGAATGGTTTGGGTGGGAATTAATATGAGTTATTGTCTTTGATGAATAGATCACTCCAGGAGGTGATCCAGGAAGGCATGAGACTATGACTGTGTGTACAAATTGTAATTCTCAGGGTGTCTCAGAGTTTCCATTGCTGTGAAGAGACACCATGAGCATGGCATCTCTCTTTTTTTTTTAACCCCAAGGATTTTCTAATTTATTATATTTTTTCTTCTTTTTTTTTTTTTGGTTTTTCTGTAGCTTTGGAGCCTGTCCTGGAACTAGCTCTTATAGACCAGGCTGGCCTCAAACTCACAGAGATCCGTCTGCCTCTGCCTCCCGAGTGCTGGGATTAAAGGCACCACCCAGAGAGCATGGCATCTCTTACAAAGGAAAAACATTTCATTGGGGTGGCTTCCATTTTCAGAGATTTAGTCCATTATCATCATAGTGGGACATGGTGGTGCGCAGGCAGGCATGGTGCTAAATCAGGATCTGATCACAGGCAACAGGAAGTGGTCTCAGACACTGAGTGGTATTTTGAACATATATGAGACCTCAAAATCCACCCTCCACAGTGACACACACTTCCTCCAACAAGACCACACCTTCTCCAACGAGGCCACACCTACTCCAACAAGGCCACCCATCCTAATACTGCTACTCCCTATAAGCTTATGGGAGCCAATTATATTCAAACTACCACACATGTTTATATTCCCCTTCTGTAATTACCCAAATTCCAACAAGATCCAAGTAAGTTGCACTCTTATCCCCAGTGGTCTGTGAGGAGAACCTGGGAACCTAGTCTCGGTTCAGGCCAATAGAAGAGGAGCAAGCTCTGCAGAATTGAAAACTGAATGGAGCAGGGAGACTCTGGCCAGCAAGGGCAATGTCTCTTGAGACAACAGTCCACAGACACAAAATAGAGATAGTTGGAGACGACCTGTTAATATGCCCAGAATATAGGAACTGTAGCTGCTACACAGACAGCGGCACATACATGTCTGCTGCTATGATTGACAGAAGCTGATTCATGTGATCTTATCTGTCACCATAGACTGTTCACCTTTGGTGTGGAACACCAAATCACATTCGTCATGTTACAGTATTTCTTTGGGAGAGTTATAGCTTCCTGTGCGTATTCAAAAGGAAATTCAGTTCTTCTAAGCGTGTCATAAACAAGGCGATTTGTGAGCGGCTCCGCTGGCAGTTCTCTCTCTCACCAGCCAATGCCCTGGCACACAGAATTCACATTCAAACACACCCGATAACAGGCCTTTCTTCACATGTGTTACTGTCCTGTTGGCCTTTGAATACAAGATGCTTTCTGCCTATTGCTAATCTCATCAATCCCTGTGTCTGCCTCTGGCTTTGGAAAACGTTCTCTGGTTCCCCTCTCAAAAGTTGCCTTTTCTAGAGAGACTTTCATGGATAGACATCAACTTATTACCATTCTCTCTGTCCTCTTAAGAATCTTAAGAAAATGTTTACCTTAGAATCCGTCCCTTTGTACTGCTGAGACGGCTTCCTTTTGGCAGCCTGTGCTCTGGGAGGACCTCGTCCAGGGAGGGTGTGCTAAGATTCTCTGGATGAATGGCCCGTGAACCATTATTCCTGTGCATAGTATCGGCTGCAGTCCTACTAAATTTGTATGTGCTTTTCCTTCTGTGAGAAATTGTGTAAGCCAGGAGCTAGTTTCCCCATTAATTTGCAAGTTTATTTGACTAGATTAGAAAATACTGAAGATGAAAGAAAGGAGTTAAGGGAAAAAACACTGACAGTATTTCATTTTCCCTCCTTAGTTGAATTCATTGGCGTTACTATTGTTTCTCCCATGTATGATATGAATGGAATCAATCTTTACTTACGATGTGTCCAGATGCTTTAAACATGCAGACATGTTGTTATTTGCAGCAGGACAACCTAAAGCAGCATACATTTTGTTCATGCTTCATGGGTTTTATGGTAATAATTAATGCTCTTTTCCTCCTTATTATTAGTATTGATTATTATCAATGCCTATTAGTTATGTGTGTCGTGAGTTCCACTGTGACATTCCATCCAGGCATATATTGTGTGTTGGCTGCATCTGCCCCTCCGGCTACCCTCTCTTCCTCTGCTTTCCTCCCATTTCCCAGCAGTTCCCCTATAATTTTCAGGTCCACATTGTTTATTCTAGAATTCACATATGAACAGAATATGAATTGCATGTCTTCCTGCATCTGGCTCACTTTGCTTAACACGGTGGCCTCTAATCCCATCCATTTTCCTGCATTTGATATGCTTTTGTTCTTTCTTATGGCTGACTAAAATGCCATCATGTATAGAAATTATGTTTTCTTCATCTATTCACCCCCCAGGCAGCAGGTGAACTGAATCCATGAAGGGCTGTTGAAAATATTGCCACAGTCAACATGACGCTGAGGTATCTCTTATGCATGCTGACTTTGTTTCCTGCAAGCACATACCCAGGAGTGCTGCAGCAAGAGCATATGCCTGGTTTATTTTTAGTTCTCTGACCCTCCATACTGTGTCGCTTAGTAGTGATACTAGTTTGCATTTCTACCAAGGACACACAAGGGCTCTTTTCCCCTCACATTGCCACAAACATTTTGTATGTTTTGTTTTGTTGATGACAGGCATTCTGACTGAAGTGAAATGGAAATGCAATGTAGTTTTGGTGTTTTTTTTTGTTTAATTTCCCACCCCTCAATGTAGTTTGACCTACATATCTTCAATGACCAAACATATTGAACACTTTTTGGTTTGGTTTGGTTTTCAAGGCAGGGTTTCTCTTTGTAGCCCTGGTAGTCCTGGAATTTACTCTGTAGACCAGGTTGGCTCCAAACTCAGAGACACAGGTGCCTCTGCCTCCTGAGTGCTGAGATTAATAAATTTTAATATTTTAGTCTACACATAAACCAGGTGGTGGTAGCACGTGCCTTTAACCCCAGCATTTGGGAGGCAGAGGCAGGTGGATCTCTGTGAGTTCAAGGCTAGCCTGAAGTACAGAGCAAGTTCCAGGACAGGTTCCAAAGCTACACGGAGAAACCCTGTCTCCAAAAACAGACAAAGAAACAACCCCTCCTCCCAAAAAATAAAGATACTCTGGTCATTGATCTTCTCGATCTCCCAATCTGTAAGATGGCGCTTCACTGTTGATCTTGTCTTGTCAATACAGAAAGGTTTCTCTTTGGTAAAATCCCATACATCAGTTCTTTATTTCCTGAGCTATTAGAGTACTAGTCTGGAAATCTTTACCTGTGCTAATAATATGCTGAAAGGTTTCTCTCTCTCTCTTTCTCTCTCTCTCTCTCTCTCTCTCTCTCTCTCTCTCTCTCTCTCTGTGTGTGTGTGTGTGTGTGTGTGTGTGTGTGTTTGCAGAGGTTCAAGGTTGATATTGGGTGTCTTCACTGAACTTCGTCCAGTTTGTATCTTGAGGCACGATCTCTCACTGACCCTGACTAGTTTTGGATAGTCCACCTTGCCCTCTCACTCCCAAGATTCTCCAATGCCGCCTTCAACAGATCAACCACTTACATAAAAGTGAAATGTCTCATCTCCACATGTTTCTATACTCAAGCGTGCTGTTCTCTGCGAGCTGGGCCAGTTAAAGGCAGGCTGTGTTTGACAGAGATTAACTCACTCTAAGGATGCATTTCTGGATAGGGTCCTCCTGTGGATCACCCACCATGCTTCCTTGCTCGCTCTGCAGTAGATTCTTCTCTTGTGACACCTCCCAGGCACTGTGACATGTGTTCCCAGGGTCCCTTCATCTCTATCAAAGGTCCTCTCTGAAGATGGCTCCCCATTCTTCACCGCTCTGAAGTGCACGGGCAATGTAAGGTATGTCTTCTTCATTGCTATCCTGTCATGGAAGAGGAATCCCTTCAAATCAACCCCTGCCCACTTTATTTTATTTCCTCCTTCCTTCCTTTATTTCCTCGTTTGAAACAGGTCCCATTCTGTAGTCCTGATTGGCCTGAAACTTGCTATTGAACCCAGGCTGTTCTCACAGTTGCAGGCTCCTCCTAGGTCAGCCTCTAGAGTGCTGGGATTACAGGTCTGTGCGGCCACACCCAGCTTCCACAATGCATCCGATGCTCACAGGAACCTTGGCTTGCTCGGGGGCTAGGACTGGGAGTCTGTCATCACTGGATGGCTTACACTCGACAGGCTTCCCTTGTGTTTGTATTCTATCACCCTGTATGAGGTACTTTGCGCTGCTGGGGTAGAATACCTCTACCAAAGGCAATGCACAGAATGAGCTTTGTTTTGGCTTCTGTTTCCCGAGAGGGAATTCGTAATGGTGGGGGAGGCACGGCGGTAGGCTGCCTGGACAGGAAGCTGAGAGATCACTTCTGCAAATGAAAACTCAAAGCAGAGAAAGCAAACTGGATATGGGGTGGAGCACTGATCTCTCAAAGTCTGCCCCAGTGCATACTTCCACCAGCAAGGCTTCATCTGCTAAATGTTCCACAATGTCCCCCAAAGCTTTACCAACTTGGAGATCAAGTGTCCAAATACCTGAACCTCTGGAGGGCATTTCTTATTCAAACCTCCATACTCTTGGATAGCTGGCTTGGGAGCAGCACCCAGCTGGAGGCGTTTTTCTCCCTGCTTCCCTATTCTTAGCTTTTTTATTGCAGCTCCCTTGGTTCTTAGATCCTCCCTCCCCCCTGCCTCCCCCACCCCATGCTCTTTTGGTGCCCTTGCTCTTCATTCTCAGACTGTGGGAAGACGACTTGTGTTTGGTGTCTCGTCTTGGAGCTCTGCTGCTGTGCCAGGCTCTTTACGCATGCGCAGATAAAGAGAGGTGCCCCTCTTCAGCAAGGAGCAGAGTTTGGAAGACCGAGCACGGGTTAGGAAACAGGCGGGGCTGCTTCCCCAGTTCCAGCCAGCTGTGGCCTCCACACAGCTCTCTGTATAGATCCAGGTCCCTCCGTGGCCGTGTAATTTTCTGGCCCCACCACTCTTTTAAAGGAGCAAGGGCCACACCGAGCTGAAATTGACTTAATAAATAATTTCTGCAAACCTTAAGTGAATTTGAATGACAGCGTTCTTTCCTAAAGATCGGGCTTGTGTTTTTAAAATGCAGTTTAAGAATAATTGTTTTCTCTTTAACTTCTGTCCTTCATGACCTCTCCATTTGAAAGCATCACGGGAGAGCACCCATCCCTCTGACTCACTGTTTCTAATAGGTCAGCTCAGTGTTTCGCTGACCGGTTGCAGTGACCCATTGCTGGCGCTCACAACCTCAGCACCCATCCAATTGCCAAGCGGCTGCTGTCAGATTTTACATAGTTAGATTAACAATCTTCTAGCAAATCCCCCTTTTCAGTCTCTGAATAAAACACTTTCTGTGTATATTGTGCAGTTTTGTCCCAAATACGCATCTTAAGATATACTTCTTAAAGCATAGATTATTCTAGAGGATGTAAAGATGGCTCTTCGGTTAAGTGTTCTTGCTACTCTTTCAGCAGAAAGAGTACTCTTTCAGTTCCCAGCACCCACATGGGAAATTCACAACTGCTTGTAGCTCCCTCTTCTCACCTCTATGGGCGAGTGCAAGCACGCGTGCGCACACATACAGAGAGACTCATGCACACATAAGTATAAATAAATAAATAAAATCTTTTGAAGAGTTGTTGTATCTCCAACAATCATTCACACTGATGTCACAAATCCTGTGTGCCATCTGCCTCCATATCGATGCTTAACTTGCAGGGATTGTTAGAAGGACTTATTTCCTTCTTAATTACAAAAATTAGTATATGAAAAGATACTAATCATCAGCACTAGTCATCAGAGAAAGGTCAGTTAAAACTGCAAAGAGGCACCTCTTCCCATTCAAGAGGATTGTTATAATAAAAAAATTAAACAGTGGCACCTGTTGGGGATGAGGTGACAAATTTCCAGCTGTTTTGTGCTACTTGTGGAACTGTAACTTGATGCCTCTGCTTTACTGAATGGTTTGACAGGTCCTCAAAATGTTACACACAGTCTGTTTCTCTCCGAGGCAAAGAAAACGTAAGTTCACATAAGAACATGTACGCCGATATTCATGGCAGTGGTTTTCATTATAGCAAAAATTAAAACAATCCAAATACCTACCAACTGAGAAATGAGTAAAAAGATGTTATAACCAAGGAAATGTAATATTATGTGGCCATAAAAATATGAAATACTGAAACATATTAGAGCCTAGCTGAACTTTGAAAACCATATATTAAATGAAAGAAACCAATCATAAAAAAATCACACATCATGTGTGATTCCATTGACATAAGATGCCCAGAATGGTCAAATCAGTTGAGATAGGAAGCCAATTAGCCATTCCTACAGCTGTAGCACAATAGGTGAAACTGGTGTGTGATTGAGTGGAAACATGGTATGAGCTGCACATCTGTAATCCCTGCACTTTGGATGCTGAAGTAGGGAGACAGTGAGTTGGAAGCCAGTCTGTGCTATATAGTAATACCCAGCGTGTGTGTGTGTGCGTGTGTGTGTGTGTAAGCAGACACCCCCCTAGTTCCCAAATAACAGACATGGAGACTTAATATTAATTACAAATGCCTGTAGCTTCAGTCAAGGGGATACAATCCCTCTTCTAGACTCCATGGGCAAAGGTGCACATACACACACACACAAAATATATATAATATATATATAAGAAATGCACACATGCACACACACAAATAAATATATAATAATATATGAAAATGCACACATATAATAATATATATAAGAAATGTACATGCATGTGCACACACAAATAAATAAGCAAATAATAAACAAGCCCATATTTCTTATCTATACTTGCCATATGGCTTGGTACCTTTTCTTAGTACAGCAGGCCCAAATTGCTTCTCTCTGTGTCTGCTGGCAATTCCTCCAACTCTGCCCCTCTTCCTCCCAGCATTCCCAGTTTGGCTCTCCCACCTAACTTTATCCTGTTCAGTTATTGGTCAGTCAGCTTCTTTATTCAACCAATCACAGTGACATATATTCACAGAGTATAAAAGAATATTCCATGTGTCCATGTGTATATAGCAAGTGGAGGGAGTCAGTGAGAGGGTGAGGCCAACTCAGAAAGACATGATAAGGTCTTTCTGTTTATGAAGATGAAAGAGACTCATGAACTGAGAGACAGTACTGCCTCTGGATACTGGAATGAGGCAGGAAGTAGGCCCTCTTCAGAAGGGTAATCATACTGGACACACTCTGACTTTAGCCCCTTGGAACTCTTTCCTAGCTTCTGAACTTCCAGAGTGAAGAATGAAGAGTGGATAATTTCCATTCTTCTTTAGAAAAAAAAAAACTTCCCCTCCTCTCTCTCTCTCTCTCTCTCTCTCTGTGTGTGTGTGTGTGTGTGTGTGTGTGTGTGTGTGTGAGAGAGAGAGAGAGAGAGAGAGAGAGAGAGAGAGAGAGAGAGAAAGGGCACATACTCACCACAGTGCATAGGAAGAGGACAAAGGATAACTTCTGGTGTTGGTTTTACATTCTGCCATGTTTGTAACGGGACACTCTTTGTTGTTTGCCACTGTGTACGTCAGAACATCTGTCCTGCATGCTTCCAGCGATCCACCCTTCACTTCATCATGGGAGCACTGGGATTACAGATGCCTGCAGATGTGGCCTGCTTTTTGTGGGCTCTGGGTTTGTGTGGCAAGCAATTTAACCACTGAGCCACCTTCCCCAGCCCCGAAATGTACATTTTTACAAGCCATCAAACCCACGGTAACTTGTGAGAGAAGCCTTAGGAAACTATGGCAAAGCCAGCTGGGACTGAGTGCAGGCCTTGCACACACTAGAAGAGCACTCTCTCGTGCACTCGTGTTTCACTGCATGCATTTCACTCTCAAATGACAGCACTTAACTCAAGCCTTCATTTAACATGCGGATGCAATAGATTCTTAACAGTGACTAAGGGGATATGATCACAAATTATGAGTCGGCAGGCCTTAAATTCTAGTCTGTCTCTGCTACTGACTAGCTTGTGACTCAGGATGCCTCTCTGCCAGCCTTCTTTATCCTCCACTTCACACACACACACACACACACACACACACACACACACACACACACACACAAGCTCAGAAACGGAGAAGAGTGTTTCTGAGAAGAGTGAACTAGGTGATTTTGCAGTTTGCAGCTTGTTTAAGCCTACTGTGCAATTCCTCTGTTCCACACTTGCTCACATCGTCAATCCATCCTGCACAGCAGCCCAGAACTCTTTAAGACCTGCTTGATTAAGCTGCACACTTACATCAAAACTTGGGTTAGATTTTCATTGTGTAGGCATTAATTAAGTCCTTCTTTGAGACATTTTACAGTCTGCTAGTGCTCTGAATCTCTGCAACACATTTTCTTTGGCAGCCTTTCCTTTTCATTCTGCAACATTTCTGCTCATTCCTTCCTTAAACAAGGACTGCTGGACTCCTCCTCTTCCTCTCCCATTCCTACTTAGTTACCAGGTTCCCGTGTTTTCTATGAGGGACCCAGAACCCTCCCTTGTGATTGCTCCTCTCTGCCCCCATAAGCGCTGCTAAAGTCTGTGTCTCAAATCACCATGAGCTTTATACATGATCTAAAAATTTCAGTTCAACGCAACACTGAGGATGATGGAGGGCAATAAGACAGAAACAAAAGAAAAGAAAAAAATGGGTTCAAAGCTATCAACTTCCCCTTTTAAGTTTCCTGAGGAAGTGGGGAAGTGGGTGTGTTTAGAAATGATACTTCTTGCGTTGTTTCTAATGAATATATATTGTGTCTCCCCATGTGTGAGTCCAGATGACAGAACTGGATGTGTCTAATTATTCCTATCACTTGGGAAACTGTGACGACCTCGCGAGCAATGTCACTCACTTGCTCAGGACTGTGACAAATGAGAATGACTTTAACGTACCAAATCCAAGTTTGACTGCCATGATTCGTGAAGACATGAAATACTTAAGAAATACTTCATCAGTGAGCTCATTAAAAGGCTACTGGAACTCAGTGTATGTTAGCCCAATTATCCCTCAGTGCTGGGCCAGGTAGATTCTCATCTAATCTCCCCCATTCCTTGGGCCCCAAAGCTTTTCTAGCAATGCTCTTTGTATGTGCCAAAGATGACTCATAATTCTCTAATGCCTCTGAGATTTCTTTGGCTTCTTGGAGGAATTTCCTCTTACAAGTGGTTTAATGCTTCATTGCAAGCTGGACAGTCATGGCCATATGTCCAGGGTGATTAGCTTCAGCCAGTTCAGCGAGGGAGTGACCTTCATCTAATTCAAGAGGTGACTGTTTTTCCAAGAAGAAAGGTGGTCCCCCCAACCCAGTACTAGGCACCAGCCTTGGGGAACTCCATGTGTTAGGCAAGCACTCTTGCCATTTCCCTCACTCCATGAAGGGCTGTTTCTCAAGAAACTAGGCACACACACACACACATACACACACACACACACACACACACACACACAATTTAGAAATTAAATCCACCTGGAGCTTCCTGACAAATTCTGAGGCTGCCTTTGTTAATAAGCATCCTTGATTGGCTTCTCTCTTTTAAAACAAGGTCTCACTGTGTGTGTGTGTGTGTGTGTGTGTGTGTGTGTGTGTGTGTGTGTGTGTACTTTGTCTGGACTGGAACTCGCTGTAGAGACCAGGCTGGCCTTGAACTCACAAAGATCCACCTGTCTCTGCCTCCTGAGTGCTGGGGTTAAAGGCACGTGGTGCCATGACCAACCTTGGTTAAATTCTTCTCTGGAAACTCTGGAAAAACTGTCTGTTCGGCTAGTATTTTAGCTTTGACTACAGCAGTCCATTCGTGGGAACTCTGCATTTTGCTTCTGTGTTCTGAAATCGGAAGGATTTCCATACAGTCAATTCACACTCTTGTACACCCAAGGCCAATGGCGCCAGACTGAGCCCGAGATCATGATTTTCATCCCAAGACCACATGAGTGCCCAGTCTCACGACCCAGACCCTCTGTCAGCAACTCTCCCTCCTTGAGACTCTAACCTGATAATTCTTAGCAATCGTTATGTATAGCAGAACGTTGGATTTTCTTCTATTTGTTATTCTCTGCCTGTAGCTTTCTCTCCTCTAGTTTCTCCCCTCACCCCACATGCCTTCCTAAATCCAGTTCCACATGCACACCATTGTACCGCCCTAGAATACAAACGCCATTTGCTTTGACTTGCCGGTGACATAGTTTTTCTAACGTGACTGGCCATATGGGCAAAAGCATTGTACTAGAAGTGGCATTACCTTTCTTTCCTTACTCTGCGGCATATTTTCATTCCCCCTCAGAGATTGTGTAGTTTTCTCATAAATTCCTTCATTTACCCAATGTTTTCCTTTCCCACACAGACCGTACAGCCTTGTGACAATGATGAAACCGGGGAGAAAGTGACTGGTTCAGCTTTTTCAAACTATTGTAGCATCTTTCACCTAACATCCAGAGACAGGTGTTCCCATAAAATAGATGCACACATCCAATCATCTCCTTCAGCCATGTGTCCTGTGCAGATTCACTTGAAGCCTGACATAGTTAGAAATTAACGCCTCAACGCAGCAACTGTCTCCTGCATCCCAACTTCCTCCCAGCCTTTCTCCCTCTCTCCTGGCATGTTCCTAATTATATTCCTCACTATCGGAAACGGCCGCGGCTGGTTACTGAGCTCCCTATTATCAGGGATAGAGGGACAGCGTGCAGACAAGCTGGCTGACCATAATGAGCACCACTGGAATCCAGAGAACAATGAGGCGTGTTTATTAGTGTACCGCATCATCTCATCTGAGGTAGAGAACGAGCCTTCTGGGGTCACCCGCTAGACCCTTTCATCTAGGAATCCTCAGTCCTGTTCTCAGCCACTCTTTCTTCCTCCCGTAATAAATGCACTGTCTCTGTCTCTCTATTTTGAGAAAGCAGAGGCAATGATGGCTCCTTACGAACTGTCATATAACTGGGTCTTGATTTTTTTTTTAAGTCAGGGTTTCTTTATATAATAGTCCTGGCTGTCCTGGAACTCACTTTGTAGACCAAGCTGGCCTTGAACTCATTGAGATCCACCTGCCTCTGCCTCCCAAGTTCTGGGATTAAAGGTGTGTGCCACCACGGCCCAGCTGGATCTCAGAAATCTTCATATTTCCTTTTTTCTGAACATCTCACAAGGCAAAATTTCCATGCACAGCCATGCCGTGAAGCTGGGTGTGGCAGTGCATGCCTGCAATCCCAGCAGTCAGCAGATACAGACGAGGAGATGACGGCAAGTTCTGGGCCAGCATGGGCGAGCAGACAGCGCCAGGCCAGCCAGGGGCTACAAGACACGGAGGTAATTCACTGAGAGACTGAGTGCAGCCTTTAGGAGAGCATTATGGTTTCTGGGATGCAGGCAAAATCTGGCAAATGCATGAGGATAAACATGATGCTGGCAACAACAGAAGATGCAGCAACAGTGAGCACAAAAGTGAAAAATGAAGAAGAGGCTAAAACACGTGCAGGGATAACACCAGTGGTGCCTCTGATGGAGCGAGGCAGCCGGAAACCAAGTTCCTTAACCGGGACAGGTCAGTTGCTCCAGGACTCCCAGAGAGACCCTGCACTGTCATGCTGGTCATAGTGAAAAGGGGAGGCTCTTGCAGTTTCTCCTGGGCTGGTTGTTAGGGTTTTGTTTGCAGCAAGCGACTTTGGAGAGATGAGGTAATGTCTTCCCCTGGACCAGGAACAACCTCATCACGTGGCCTCTGAAAGTGATAAGTTCTCCAAACCCAGTGTTCCTCCTCCGGCGAGCGTGTCCATCCGCCTCTCCTCCCTGTGTCACCCCATAGAATCTGGGGTTTGTAGAAAACTGGCAGAAACACACAGGAAACCCACGCTGCCTGCTGTGTCAGAGCAGTGAAGCCCTCGTCTCTGACTCAAGCCCAGGATCTTTTGCCAGAATCTGTGACTCCATAACGGGGTCACTCCACTAAAGCAGGAGTACAGTCCCAAGCTGCTGTGAGCCCCTGGCAGCTCTGCCCTCAGCAACCAGAGTGGCGCTCGGCAAAGAAAGGCCTTTTCATGTACTGAACAAGTTCCTTACTTACTAAAACATATTTAAGGACTGAGAGAGAGAGATCTCAGTTTGGGTAAGCACTTGCCTTGCAAGCTGGGACCTAAGTCCAATGCCCAAGTCTCTCTCTCTCTCTCTCTCTCTCTCTCTCTCTCTCTCTCTCTCTCTCTCTCTCTGTGTGTGTGTGTGTGTGTGAGAGAGAGAGAGAGAGAGAGAGAGAGAGAGAGAGAGAGAGAGAGAGAGAGAGAGAGAGAAGCCAGACATGATGGTGCATTTGTTAATCCCAATACTGGGAGAGGAATATGATACACTGGGCTCACTGGCCAAAACCACATTGTGATTTACAGGCTAGTGAGAGACCCCCTCCAAAAAAATCAAAGTGGAAGTTGACTTCTGGACTACACATACATAGACACACACACACACACAATTTCAGTTTATCTTAGTTTACTGTTTATTTCATTTATCAGTACTACATTGGTCAATGTGTACTTTTTAAGTCATAAGACCAATTGTTAAATTACTGATCAAAAGCTTTTCATTGCTTAAATAAAACAGAATTAATGGGACTTCTGTTACATTTTCCTAATACTAATTATGAAATATTCATCAAATCATGTCCCTCAGTTGGTATATAATATGTAAGAAATTTCTCAGGCTATACCTTTAATCCAAGGCCTTGGAAGGTAGAAGGAGGAGAACCATGAATTCAAGGCTAGTCTTGGTTTTATAGCTACTCTTAGGACTGTCTGGAATATATGAGGTTGTCTCAAAAACAAATATAAAAACAAAAGCAAGAAGTTGGAGAGAAGGCCCAGGGATTAAGAGCACATATGACTTCTTACAGAGGACCCTAGCTCAGTCCCTAGCACCCGGTCACAACCACATGTAACTCCAGCTCCAGTGTGATCTACCACCTCTTCTGGTCTCCAAGAGCATATGCTTCCACATGCCCGTTACCCTAGTTCCACCCCACATATACATATAAGTTTTAGATAATAAAAAAATATAAAGACCCCCAATTATCCAAATCTTAGTTGCATTACATTTCTTGTTTTAGTTTACTGGGTAATAGCAAAGCTAGTCACATCTCACAGACAATGACTGGCAACGAACAATGTCTTAAAGAACCCTAAGTACTTGCTTCCCAAATTGTGAGGAAAACTTAGTTTTGTCTGAGATTTGTGTCTGTAAACGCCAGTAAGAACAATTCACTCTGATAAGGAACCCAACTTTGGGATTTAGGCTAGTGTGGCCATTGCAATCTCTCCTTTATAAATTAATGTCAATGAAAGCTTTTACATTATTCACATTACTACATTTGGCTGAAAAAGGGATCCCTGAGAAGAAAAAGAAGAACTGGGATGTGCGAACACCTAATAACAATGCA
Organism: Ondatra zibethicus; assembly: GCA_004026605.1. Taxonomy (NCBI): domain Eukaryota; kingdom Metazoa; phylum Chordata; class Mammalia; order Rodentia; family Cricetidae; genus Ondatra; species Ondatra zibethicus. The sequence goes on from PVIU01020220.1 coordinate 29,471, forward strand.
AGACTTTCTGAAATGGAGATGCCTGTTCTTTGCCACACACAAAAACAGATTTGCCTCACGCCAGCCCTGAGGCAATAAACTAGTTTACCTCATCTTTTTTCTTTTGAGATTTATTTGTGTGTGTGTGTGTGATTGTTTTGTCTACATGTAAGTTTCTACACCATGTTGGAGTCTGATGCCCACAGAGGCCAGAAGAAAGAATTGGTTCCCCTGGAACTGGAGTTGCAGAAGGTAGTGAACCACCATGTCTGCTGGGAATCAAACCCTGGTTCTCTGGAAGAGCAGTTCTTAAGCACTGAGCCATCTCTCCAGTGTCGTCGTTTTTTAAAGCATGTTATGCCATAGCTGGCCACACCCCTGTCAGCATCCTTTCCACACTTACCTTGAGTCAGTCCCTTCCTTACTGATGGACTGAAGGACTTTGATAGTCTGATCCTGATGGCAGAAATTCTGTCTCCTTCTCCTCGTCCTACTCTGCAGTTCCAGGTTCAAAACCATGGCTTCACCAATGCTATGCAAGTGCTCTACCCCTGAGCTATACTCCCAGGTCTGCATTCATTAGCATCGATTCACTGCACAGAGTGGTGGGTTTCATAATGACATTTCCATTCAGGTGTGATGTGCTTTGGACATACTCTCGTCCACTACCTTCTCCTGCCTCCCAGCCCCTTTCTTTTAGCTCTCTTCTTCTCCCAAACAGTCCCCATCCTAGTTAGTGTGTTAATCCCACTGCTCGAGAATAAGACCACTACCACAATTTAAAGCCAAATTTGAAGCAAGCTTTAACTAAACGCTGGCCAGGTGGATATGTTCTGGCCAGCTCCATCTCTGGGTTTCCAGAAGATGGCCCTGAATCAGGGTTTACAGCGGCTTACGTATTTCCCACCAGGTCCAATCAGGGGCAAGCATACATACTGACAGATTTCCTGCCTGTGCACCATGCAGATGGGTCAAACAAACTTGTTTAGGGGAGTGAAACACGTGGCTTGTTGTCTCCCTTAGGGGAAGGCAGCTCATGCATGTACACAAATAGAAAAAGCTTACTTTAATTAATTGCCTGCTTTAATTAATTTGGCCATGATGATTTCGGTCAGTGGTCTTTCTCCTCCCATAGTTGGGATTAACACTAACACTACATCGCTGAGAAAAACCTTGACTCTGTTCCTCCTTCCTCCTAGCTGCTAAAGGGAGTTTTGACTTCTCTGATGCCTAAGGATTTTGAACATTTTTTTTGAGACTGGCTTTCTCTGTTTTGTCTATTTTTCAATTGCTCTGTGTATTTATTAGCTATAATTAATGCAGCAAGAGGGCTCAAAAAACTTGTAGGCTACACGGTTTTCCAAGACACATTGCAGGGAAATGGAAAGGCTGCTATTTATCAGCCATGTCTTAGAGTCTCAGTGAGACCTCCTAGGGGAGGGAGGCCTCTAATTCCTGGTGGAGGGGGTCTCATTCCCAGAGGGTGCACGCCTATAGGTGTCCCTCATGCAGGGGGAAGGCCAATGGTGGTCTCATGCCAGGTGGAGGGGCCATAATTCCTGGAGGTGGGGTTGCTCTGCCTACAGGTGGAGTCCCATATCCTGGTGGGTACTGGGTGGGGGCTCCAGCAATGCTGGCAGTAGCAACAATGACAGCAGCTGCCACAGTGCTTCTTTCCTGCTGGGATGGACCTCCAGCTCCTCAGACAGGACCTGCAAATCCAGCAGGAGCTTGGGGAGTAGGTAGACTAGCTGGCACTCCTCTGCCAGCTGCCCTCCAAACCCCAGGGCCTCATGCACTGCCAGCAAGTGGCACACGAGCAATGCCAGTGTTTTTAGGAGGTGGACCCTCCACAGTCATAGATACCACGTAGCAAGACCAGACCCCAAACCCGTTTTTCTTCATGGTCTGGCTGTTTAGCATGTTTGACCTTCCTGAACTCATCACAATCGCAGAGGACCAGATTCTTCTGCTTGTCAAAAGCCTTAAGGTGCCAGTCAGTGAAGGTTCCTCCATCTTGCAGGCTACATATCATTCTCTAGCCAATTGCGGCAGTATCTTGCTACTCTCACCCACAGTCCTGATTGCTGCTCCACCACAGCCGATTCAGCAGTAAAATCCCAAGAGCCCTAATACTTGGGGAGAGCTAGAAATAAAGGTATAATGCAGGCTCTTTTAGACACAATGAAGGCTTGACTACAACTTCATGGACCACTGATGGGTTCTGTTTTCCTTGATTTCCACCACCTTGATAGCTCAATAGTGTTTAACCACCTCGTGGTGTCCCAGCTAAGAAAGCCTGTCTCAGTTCTGCCTGGAAATCCACCCCAGGAACTTGGTGCTGCTGCTGCTGCTGAGACTGTTATGGGTACAGGTGACACCCTGGGTTGCTCAAGGAGGGTGTCCTATGTTTGACCTAGACTTCCTCCTCTGACAGGTGCTCTTCAGTAATTCTCAGGGGTAAGTGATCCTTTGCTTGCTCCATCGTGTTGCAAATCAATCCTCAGGCTGAGATCCAGAGGGGTGAGTGGATGCACGCCTGGCAGGAAGGTTCCCAGGAGGGAGTGCGGGCACCACCAGGCCCTGCTGCAGGGGGCCTCTTTGTTCCACACGACCCTGTCCACCCCCTTCAAGTTTGCCCTTTCCTCTGCGGGGGTCCTTGGGCCACCAGGACTCCCTCTTCCTATGCTGAGATCGGCAATCCAGAGGGGACTCCCTCTTCCTGCGCTGAGATCAGCAATTCAGAGGGGTGAGTGTGTGCATATCTTGCCAGAAGGACCCCAGCTGCCCAGAATCCCCTGACTGCAATCAAAGGAAGAGATGGGCAGGCACCGATGCAAGAACTCCTCCAACAACCTGAAAAGTGACATGAAAACACCAGGATCCAGTGAATATGCAACAGGAAGACCTGAACAACCTAATCCAGAAGAAGTAGAAGAAATCAACTTTAAACGTAACATTATGAAAGTGATAGAGACCATTAAAGAGGATGTGAAAAACTCCTTTAAAGAAATGGAGGAGAAGACTACCAAAAAGTTAGGAGAAGTGAATAAATCCCTCAAAGATACCCTAGAAAACCAAGAAAAAGCAATCAAAAGGTAATGGAAACAGTTCAAGACATAAAAACTGAAATGGAGGTAATGAAGAAAACACAAACTGAGGGAAGGCTGGAGGTGGAAAATCTGGGTAAATGAGCAGGAACTACAGAGACAAGTATAACCAACAGAATACAAGAGATAGAAGAAAGAATCTCAGAGGCTGAAGATACAATAGAGAAAATAAACTCATTGATCAAAGAAAACAACAAATCCAACAAATTCTCATCACAAAACATCCAGGAAATCTGGGACACCATAAAAAGACCAAACCTAAGAATAAGAGGGGTAGAAGAAGGAGAAGAAGCACAGCTCAAAGGCCCAGAAAATATATTCAACAAAATTATAGAAGAAAACTTTCCCAACCTAAAGATGGATATTCCTATGAAGGTACAAGAAGCATACAGAACACCGAATAGACTGGATCAAAAAAAAATCCCCTCGCCACATAATAATCAAAACACAAAACATACAGAATAAAGAAAGAATACTAAGAGCTGCAAAGGAAAAAGGTCAAGTAATATATAAAGGTAAACCTATCAGAATTACACCTGACTTCTCTATGGAAACCATGAAAGCCAGAAGGTCTTGGACAGATGTGCTGCAGACACTAAGAGACCATGGATGCAAGCCCAGACTACTATACCCAGCAAAGCTTTCATTCACCATCGATGGAGAAAACAAGATATTCCAGGATAAAAACAAATTTAAGCAATACATAGCCACAAACCCAGCCTTGCAGAAAGTAGTAGAAGGAAAACCACAACTAAAGGAAGCAAACAACACCCGTAATAACACAGTCATCTAACAACCCTCCACTGGCACAACTCAAAGAAGGGAAACATACAAACTCTACAACCCAAAAAGAATAACCACAGTTAATAACCACTGGTCATTAATATCACTTAATATCAATGGAATCAATTCACCTGTAAAAAGACACAGGTTAGGAGAATGGATATGAAAACAGGATCCAACATTCTGTTGTTTACAAGAAACACACCTCATCCACAAAGACAGACATTATCTCAGAGTAAAGGGTTGGAAAAAGGTTTTTCAGTCAAACGGACCTAAGAAACAAGCGGGTATGGCTATACTAATATCGAACAAAATCGACTTCAAACTAAAATCAATCAGAAGAGATGAAGATGGACATTTTATACTCTTAGCAGGAATAATCAATCAGGATGAAGTCTCAATCCTGAATATATATGCCCCTAATATAAAAGCACCCACATATGTAAAAGAAACATTACTAGAACTCAAAGCACACATCAAACCCCACACACTAATAATAGGAGATTTCAACACTCCTCTCTCACCAATGAACAGGTCAACCAGACAGAAACTTAACAGAGAAATAAGAGAACTAACAGATGTAATGAATCAAATGGACTTAATAGACATCTATAGAACATTCCACCCAGAAAGGAAAGAATATACCTTCTTCTCAGCATCTCATGGAACCTTCTTGAAAATTGATCACATACTCGGTAACAAAGCAAACATCCACAGATACAAAAAAATTGGAGTAACCACCTGTGTCATATCGGATCATCATAGAGTAAAGTTAGAATTTAACAACAATTCCACTCCCAGAAAGCCTACAAACTCATGGAAACTGAACAGTCAACTACTGAACCACTCCTGGGTCAAGGAAGAAATAAAGAAAGAAATTAAAGTCTTCCTTGAATTCAGCGAAAATAAAGTTACAACATACACCTGGTGTAGGAGGGTCCTTCTGTATTTGGGTTGCTTTTATTGGTTAAAAAAGAAACTGCCTTGGCCTTTTGATAAGGCAGGACTTAGACAGGGAAAAGAGAACAGAATGCTGGGAAGGGGACAGAGTTAGAGAGAACCACCCGCCATGAAGCTCCCAGGTCAGACACCCTGAATCTTTCCTGGTAATCCACGACTCGTGGTG